>SKCR01016278.1:0-66719 GCA_019454045.1 Zanthoxylum bungeanum | reverse complement strand
GGTTACTTCAAATTTAATGGCTCGAAATGAGGAGCGGTCGTCAACAGCGTCGTTTAAATCATCCACGGCTGCTTCACGACCGACCATCGCTCTCCCGCCACGTGGCTCTTTCACCGAGGCTTTGTTTAATAACAACGGACCGGGTTCGGGTTTGGGTCTGGGATTCAGCCCGGGGCCTATGACTTTAGTTTCGAACTTCTTCGCTGACTCCGACGACTGCAAGTCTTTCTCTCAGCTGCTCGCCGGCACCATGACATCTCCCGCAGGCGCCGGTGTCTCTGCTGGCGGGCAGTCGAGACCTAGTTTCTCGGAACAGGGAGAGAGGAATTCGGCTGATGACGGTGACGTGGACTTCCGATTCGAGCAGAATAGACCGGCCGGTTTGGTGATTGCTCAACCGCCGCTGATTTTTGCAGTGCCGCCTGGGTTGAGCCCCACCACTTTGCTTGACTCGCCGAATTTGGGATTGTTTTCGCCTTCTCAGGTAATTAAAATTTAAGTATTTGTTTGACTTGAAGTTTGTTTATTCATTCATAATAATTTATCATTTTAAGAAAGTTTTAATTTTACTGGCTTTCACATTAAATTGTAATAATTTTTGGGTTTGGTATTTGTTTGAATTACGAACCCTTTATTTTTTAATTTTTTTAAAGTTCATCTTCATTGTCTTGATTTGTTAGCGGTTGGTTTCTTTTTGTTGGGTATTAGATGAAAAAGAAGTTCATGAATTTGGGGTCTGCGAGCTTTTGCATTTGAATGTCTTGTTTTGGATTTTGTGAAGAGAAATATATATATATATATATGAGAACATAGTGAAGAAGAAATGAGAGCTTGGTGAAGCATTTGCTATATGCTTCAAACATGTGTCATGTAATTAGGATAAGAAACTTCATCTTAATTAATGTAAAATAAGAACATTTTTAGGCAATCTTGTAATATGATTGCTTTCCGAATATAATCTCATGTTCTTTTGTTATACCACATAGCAAAATGGACTATCTACTGGCTTTTGAGCTCATTGTCCAAACCAAACAAACCTTTCATCTCTAGGTGGGATTGATTACATCGATCCTTTGATGCTATCAAAATTATTGTCTCATTAAGCTTAGTCTTTATGATTTATGTCTTTGTTAACTTAGATCTTTCCGACCTCGCTTCATATATGGCAACACTATTTGTTCTATTTTTCTCATTGGGACACTTAGAGGTCTACGTTTTATATGCCCGAACCATCTTAGTCGTGTTTCTTTCATCTTCTCCTCAATCAATAATACACCCACTTTCTCTCGATTTTTTTCATTTCTCTCATAGTCTAATGGATGATTTTTTCTCTCCTAATTATATGTTCATCTCTTTGTAAATGAAGCATATGATCGTGTATATTAGTATATGTTTAATGCGATCCACTGACAAAAGAAAAGCCGTTGGTCTCGGAAGATTAAGTGTGAACCCTTCTAACTCCCATATCTAAATATAAACATCTATCGCTTTAAGCCAAATATGTGAGAAATCCTCCAATCTAATTATAGCTTTAGTAGCAACCTAGAATGAAAGAGGATTAGCTTCCAGTCTTAATTTGAGGACTGAAGTTTGAGTGGCTGACTGATGACTTGTATTTTGTTGAAGCTATATACCGTCTTCTATTTCGTCTCTCTTCTGCTTCATGTTACTTTGGAATCCAAATTTTGTATCTATTACTTATTTTATGAATCATGGGATGCAACCTAGGGACCCTTTGGAATGACACACCAGCAAGCCCTAGCACAGGTCACTGCCAAAGCTGTACAAGCCCATTCTCATTTGCAAACCCCCGCTGAATATCCATCTGCTTCATCATCAGCACGTGCAACATCTGTGATGCAAGTTTCATCTTTTACTGCCAATACAACTACAAACCAACAGATGCCACCCCCAATGCCAGATTCTAGTGTAAAAATGAAGGAATCCTCAAACTTCTCAAATTCTGATCAGAGGACCCAATCTTCTTCTTATGTTGTTGATAAGCCAGCTGATGATCCGTACAACTGGCGAAAATATGGGCAGAAGCATGTGAAGGGCAGTGAATTTCCTCGAAGTTATTACAAATGTACACATCCTAATTGTCCTGTCAAGAAGAAGGTTGAACGATCTCTTGAAGGCCAAGTTACTGAAATTATCTACAAGGGGCAGCATAATCATCCGCTACCTCAATCTAATAAACGTTCCAAGGGTGCTGGAAGCTTAAATGAAAATTTAAATAATCAGGGGAGTTCTGAATTAGCTTCCCAATTGAAAGAAGGGCTTGGTTATTCCATGTCTAAGAAGGATCAAGAATCTAGCCAGGTTACTCCCGAAAATATATCTGGTACAAGTGACAGCGAAGAAGGGGGTGATGCTGAAACCGGTGTAGTTGAGAAAGATGAAGATGAGCCTGACGCAAAGAGACGGTAATGTTTTATATGGGAAAATGTATCTGCTCAAACATGAGGGCTCTTTGTTTAATTGTCCGTGTCATTTTTCTAATAAAACCTATTTCTTATGCAGAAGTACAGAAATCAGAGTTTCAGAGCCAACTGCCCCGCACAGGACTATCACTGAGCCTAGAATCATTGTTCAGACGACAAGTGAAGTTGATCTTTTGGATGATGGCTACAGATGGCGCAAGTATGGCCAGAAAGTTGTAAAAGGCAATCCTTATCCAAGGTCATATATCTTTCCCTAGTCATATGCTAGTAGTAGTTTAACATAATTGTGATGGTTCGATGAAGCGATATTTATTGGGAAATACTACAGCCATAGTGATCATCCAGTGGTTCAGATTCCTTTTGTTGTTTAGATGAACTGAATTTAGACCAATCAAATTATAACACCGTTGCAAGCTTTGACGAAGCAAGTTATGCTCTGAACTTATGCCATGCTTTGTTGTTCATAAGCCTGATGTATGTTTTTATTATTTACAGGAGCTATTATAAATGCACAACCACTGGTTGCAATGTCCGTAAGCATGTTGAAAGGGCTTCCACGGACCCTAAAGCTGTCATAACAACGTACGAGGGCAAACATAATCATGATGTACCAGCTGCTAAGAATAGTAGTCACAACACCGCCAACAGTAATGCATTACAGATAAAACCACGCAATGACAGGACAGATTTTAGGAACAATTATCAACAGCCTATAGCATGTTTACGACTAAAAGAAGAGCGTTTGACGTAAATTCTCGGAGTTGAAATCATGATATGAGGCCAGAGGATAAGTATACAGTGATGAATTTGGAAAATGCTGCAAGTCCTTTTTATATATCTGTTTCTCAACGGTGGCCATTATATTATTTTGATCTTTGTCCCTCTGCCAACTTCTAATACACAGGGAAAAAGGAAGTCAAAGAAGAAGAGAGACGTCTACTATCAAATTGATTGTATTGAGCTAGAAAGCTATACTGTAGTCTGTAGACTAGTTTAGTTGGTATATTGTACTGAAAGTCTGAAATTGGTTCTGTTTATTCTTTTGTAAATGGAAATACAGTAAGTATTGTTATTTTCCTACATATATTTTATTAATCATAAACTATTTTATACCTAATTACAAATGTATATTTACATAAGGATATCATCCTTGAACCGCTGTGACAAGATTAGTTTTAAGACATATAGCAGCTAGAGTTGATAGCATGGCTGGCATGGTCGCCACGTCGCAGCTACTATTGATGTTGCCGCCAACGTACGTGGATGACATGGTTTTTGAGTTGATTTGAGAATATGAAGAATTTTGAAGAAAAATAAGAGAACGGGATTTTGATTATTTGGAGATTTGAAGAATTGGTTGTTAAGGGTTTTGATGAAATTAAATGGGCAGCGGCAAAGTAAATTAACAAATCGAATCAAAATATGATTGATTCGTTTTGAATACGAATATTCGTTTAGTCATGATATTATTTAATAGTATAATTTGTCATAATTTATTTACATGAATTCTTCATATATATATATATATATATATGAAATATGTAATTAATATATTTATTAAAAATAGTTCACCAAATATCGACAATATTATTTTTTTTGAATGATAATTAGCCATAATTTCTCGAATCTTAATTGAAAAATATCAATAACTATTAAAAGAAAATAATAAAACGAATCAATGAGCTTAAATTCATATTCGATTCGTTTAATAAACGAATCGAATCGACTCATTTATTAAACGAATTCATTTTTTCAAACTCGTATTCGCTTTAAAGCAAATAGAATTGAACGAATAAACGAATCTTAACCCAAATTATCACTCCTAAGATTGCACTTGGGATTTTTTGATTTTGAAGGAAACACTTGATACATTTTCTTCTTAAGGTGAGGGGTGAAGTGGATTTAGACAAATGATCTTAAGATTACTTCTTGTCAAACTCTGTAAAAGCAACTTTAAGCTTGATTTCTTAGAGTTGCATTCCTTCAAATTGAGAGAATAAGGAAGAAGAAGAAAATGAAGAGTTCAAGTGGAATAAAAAGCAAACAGGCTGGCTCACGCATGCAGCTGCAGGGAAATAAAATTGGGGCTTGGCCATTACAAAATCATGTCCAAGTGAAATAGAAGCCTAATATCAGTTGAAAAAAAAATCAAGCTATCTTCAAATTCACCTCCCCTATAAAGTCAGAACATGCTACCACCACCTCCTCCAAAAAATGAAAATGGGTGCTGTATTTCCTCTAAAAATGAGAAGTGGCAGTACGTGAGCAAAATAGAGGGAACGTTTATTATGGAGGAATACAAAATCAACGAAAATGGACGGAACAAAAGACCGACCAAATCAACAACTCAACTCAAAGACTCCTTCTCAATTTTAATGTCTTAACCCGTAGTTTAAACATTTAGGATTCTAAAATTCCCTTTTCTAATCAAAGTCTTTAGCTTTAAACTTCCAAGCTTTCCTTTTTGTATTTTCATTCTAGTAAAAAATTTAATGTTTTTAGTTGTCAGTTCAATTTTAGTCTGTACTTTCTTTTACTTCTTTAACATCTTCGTTAAATCTAATTTTTTATCTCTTTCAAATCTTTAGAGAATTCAGTAAGAATTATTTGGTTTTCCTTATTATCCAGTTTGGTGGTCCTTTTTATCTGCTTTTCCTTTGACGCATATATTGCTTGTAGCTCAGCTTTGATAAAGAACATAGAGAACTTAGAGAAAAATAGCATGACAAGTCTTAGGACATTGGTTAATCTTGGCTCTCAAGTCTCAAGTATATATGCAAATGCAAGCTGATGTGTAAGTTTTTATTTTGATTTTTGGTGCTTAGTGCTACTTTCACGCTTACATATTTGATAACGATACGTGCCAATGTTATTTATTTTGTTCCCAATTTGTAACTTACAACGCTTCTACACCTTTTCTTTTAGCCTAATGATGTGATATTCCTCTCTTCCTTACTCTTAATAATAGATTTATAATTTAAAATACCTAGATAGCACCTATACTGGCTTAAGTGACTCTTTGAAAAACTTGTCTAAACCCCGCTTAGGCAGCACTAATACCAATATAGAATATAAATAATATAAATGATGTGGTTTCACATGATAATAATTAATTGAAAGTTCGTGTTTATCTTAAGATTATGATCTTATGCGGAAATACAAACAATAAACAAGATAAATCATGATTACTGTAACTATGGAATCTCAACAAACAACCACAATAAGCAACAGTTAAAAGATGCTGCAAATATAAAAACAATAACAATAAATTAAAGCAGCAAATATAAATCAAACACACAAAATCAACACAAGTAATTTTGGTGACGAAGTGGAAAACTCGTGAAAGTAAAAAACCACTTCGGGTATATCGGCTACCAGCCCAATCCACTATATAGAGAATAACTTATAGCGATGGTCAAGACCTATTGTGGCAACTCCACCGGCTCGAGTACCTCAATACTGCAATAACTCAAGGCAACTCCTCAAGCCCGCGACCCACGGTTTTCTTCAGAACCTCTGAAGTATCTGAGTAGATTGTATTACATCTGATGCCGGAACTCCGACTACCAATCTTCCTCCTAAAGAACTCTGAAGGATTAAGAATTTTGGGTTATGTTGTGTTGAAGGTTTATCAAAGAGGGATTCACACCATTAATGAATAAGACAAGAAGATGAAGAAGTTTTCAATGATGGAATCAAATAAGGTTGAAAGCTTTGAGAGATTTTGGCTCAAGGGATTTGTGTTTCAACTAATGAAGATGACGACTACATGTTATATTTATAGGTAGGGTAAAAAGATATGATTTTTTAAAGTGAAAAGGCACAAAAAAGCGTTCAGATGCGACTGGCGTTCGAACGTTTACTCGAACGCTGCACGAACGCACGCCTACTGGAAAAACTCGTTCAAATGCCACTCGAACGCACAACGAACGAATGCTCTCTGGAATGATCCCGTTCGAACCCAATAAAAACGTGTCTCGAACGTTTGCTCTCTGGAATGATCTCGTTCAAACCCAATGGAAAACGTGCCACTAACGGCACACGTTCAAACCAAATAACGAATGCAGCACTTACGCCAATCATTCGAATACTGCAACAAACGTTCCACGAATGCATGTCTGATGCACATCAGCCAAAAACCAGTCCAATTACACAAAGATCTTCACGACTAATTACAACTCAATTGAACTTGTTTTGTCACAGACATATGCCAATAAAATTGGAACTAACATTAATAACTAGCATATGATTCATATGAACGAGAATGATCGTTTATCCTGTGGGTTCACTTCTGATATACAACTATTGAATTTTCTTTCAGATTTGTGAAGGGATTCGAGAGTTGCTCAACTTCTGGCTGAGACAACTGCTCAGGAGCCCATCATATCGCATTGTATGAACTTAAATGACTTGATCTTTAAATCTTTCTTCTCCATTTTTAACAACTAGGATGAAAACTGTGCAGTTTAATCTAAAATCGGTAGCAAATCATTTTTTGGAGTGTTTTGTAATAATAAAAAATAATCGGTGTGGATGCTGGATTTATTCCGAGGTCCACAATCGATATTTCGTAGAGGGCACTCGCGATCCTGCAAAACAAGAGGTAGAGTGAGCGTGGAGGGTCTACCCACCAGTGTGGTGGATGTCGTAGGCACTCCAACACCCAAGTCAGTAACAGAAATGAGCTATTCAGTCGGAAGAGGAACAAAGTCAGAAATTACCTAGATCCCCGTGGGTTGTCGTGAGGGCGGTAGGTTGGTGGTTCTGAGAACTCTGGAGCGAATAAGGCTAAGCTGAGAGTTGTGATGCCCTTTCCTCGTAGACTTATTCTCTTATATATACACACACTCGAGAAACGTGTGTATTTATTACATTTAATTGCTTGTCAATTTGGTGCTGGAAACGACTGATCCATGAAGAAGGTAGTTATGAGTCTAAATGTTTCGTGGGTTGGCACATGAGGGGTTATGATGCTTATTTAGGTAAGATAATTTCTTGGATAAGGGCTTGTGAAACAACTTGGACCAATATTGGCTTATAAAAATGGGCTTCCTTTGAGAGTCTTGGGTCCTTTACATTGATGGATATTGGGCATTCCGTTTGTGTGTGGGCCTGAGAAGGTAAACGGGCCTTGAGTCTATTTTGGGATTTGTTAAGGGGAATCGGGGCTCCTTGGATGCTGGGTCCGAATCAAAAAGTCAAAAAATGCCCTTAGCCCAAATTTGGCCCGTACAATCAGTGATTAATCAAAATTAACTGGAAATAGTAAAGTTGACATTTTACATGATTGAAAATAAATTTTTTTTAAAATCATCTATCAAAATTCTCCAAAAATTACTAAAAATCATTCATTAATGATTAAAAATTACTAAACAATTTAAGAGTTTTATTATCCCAATAATAATTAGTTTAAGTGAATGTATATTTTCAATTTTTAAATCTTTTTAATATAAATTGAAACAATAATCATTGAACTTAGAAATGGAAAGATTGAACATGAAATATATATATTAATTTTAAATTTAATAGTTACTCAAATCTAACCAATAACTAGAAATCAAATGAGTTGATATAACATTTGGTGCTCAATTTTTCTTTTGTGATGTTTTTTATTTTTTGGAATCGTTGGAAATCTCGCCGCCAAACTATTCTTTTCGGGCTTATGCGGAGTATATAAGTAAAACCTCCGGCTATCCCAAATTCTTATAAGAAACGTACTATATGGATTCGAACGTAGAATCTGA
The DNA here is from genome assembly GCA_019454045.1 of Zanthoxylum bungeanum. Lineage (NCBI taxonomy): Eukaryota > Viridiplantae > Streptophyta > Magnoliopsida > Sapindales > Rutaceae > Zanthoxylum > Zanthoxylum bungeanum. The sequence continues at coordinate 58,531 of SKCR01016278.1, read as the reverse complement.
AGGTGAGATCTTGAACTTTACATCAGCAAGTCACGTCCATTGGAGACTTCTTTTGTGATGTTACTTCTTACTAGTTTCACTTTTTTTTTCCTTTTTTTTTGCCCTGTTTTGTAAGCATGCTAGATTGCTAGGTAGCCAGCCAACAGCCATTGATTATTTTGATACCCCTAGTCTCTGATTTGAACCCAACAGAAGATGATGAGTTTAGTCACTTCATGCAAATTTATTGTTGAGATTGGACAGAACATGTAACTCATTCATATGTCTCGTTATTTTTTATATCCTTTGTGACAATACTCTTACGTTAGAAAAAACGCGGGGCGTCTGTTGTGTTCATGGGTATCAATCACATAGGAATCTGACAGTTGGATTAATTTCAAGGGTGATTCAACGGTTAAATTTAAATAATTATTAAATGAATATTAATATGTAATTTTGATTATCAAATATGCAACCAAAATCATTTAATATGAAACCTAATATGATTTTTTTTTTTTTTTTTTTATCATCAATATGTAATGTTGACTATTGATAAGTTATTATTGAGCAATATCATTCAACCAAAATAATATTTTGTAAAACGAAAATGCAACTAAAACTATTGAATATGTAATTTAATCATTAATATGTAAAAATTATCAATAAACATGAAACATTTTAGAATATGAAATTTATAACCATTAATATGCAATATTGACCATTAACATGTAATTAATTTCCACAACCAATAATATCAAACCTTCTAGAACATGAAACTTGTAACTATATGAACATGCAACTTTAAACATTACACATACAACCAAACCAATAAATATAAAAACTTCTAGAACATGAAATTCTACCATTAATATGTAATTTTTACCATTAAGATAGAAGTGCCTCAACCAATAAATATGAAACATTTTAAAACATAAAAATTTCAGTCATTGAATATACAATTTTAACCATTACATATTTTACCACAATTAATAATTATGAAACCTTCTATAACATAAATTTTTTAACTATTAACATACAACTTTGGCCATTAACATGCAATTATCACAACCAATAAATATGAACCTTATAGAATATGAAACTTTTAAACATTCAATATGCAACTTTAACCATTACAAATGCAATAGAACCAATAAATATGAAACCTTCTAGAAAATGAAATTTATAGCCATTAATATGTAACTTTAACTATTATCATATGTTAGGGTATTTATTTCCTAATTAATTAAGTTATTAGCATTCCTTTTGAACTCATCTTATGACTTTTTAAGCAAACTTACATTGTGGGAGTTTGATTAGTGTTAAATAAGGCATATCTTCCTATTCTAAGGAATATTTTTTTTTATTTATGCTTTTAGATTTATTAGTATCTTCCTATTTTAGAAAGCATATCTTCGTAATAAGTTAAGATACTATCCTTTATTAACGATTGTGTTTAAATTTTAGGGTGAGTATAGATTAATCTTTTATTGTAGAAGCTTTAATTAGGATTTCCATTAACTCAATGGAAATGGGTAAGTTTTGTCAGAACCATATAAATAGATGAAGTGGTTCACACATTGAAGCATCCTTATTATTATGAAGAATACGTATTTAAACAAATCAAGGGATGTAGGAGTGCATTGTCGTGCATGGCCGCATATTTACTTGGAGCTTTAGGGACTGTATATATATATTATGTTCTATGAAGTATTAAGTCTTATTCTTTAGATATAACACGCAAGAGATAGGGAAGTTGCCGAATTCCCTCTGCACCAAAAGCTTGAGCTGTGCGCCAAGGAGAAAAGCCGAAAGCTGCATGCATGTGCACATTCTGTACATGTTGGATGATATTTGTCTTCTTCATCTAATCTTTGAATTGGTACTGTATCATTGGACAATAAAATTATAAATTGAAGATCAAGAAATTCAACTAAGTTTGATTCTACTAGGAGACGAAGAACTGTAATTATTATATCATCTGTTGTATGTCTTAGGCTGTAGCCTTGGATCTTAGTTGCAACTAAGTGGACACTACTAGCCCTAGGTAGATTAGATAATACAAGATTACTTAAGTTGTCTCTTAAGATTGTAATATCTAATTGTTAGTGAATTGCTTATCTCTAGATGTGGATATGCAGAGAGAATGAGGATCTACAGCACATCCACCAGTTCTTAAGGGTAGTAGTTATTCTTACTGGACGCAAAAGATGATAATATTCATCAAAGCTATTGATGAAAGATCTTGGTATTTGCTTATGTGAATGATGGATAAAACGTGTCAAGCAAGATTCAACCGGAGCAGGTATTCCTAAGCCAACTATAGAATGGACAACAACTGAATTTTTAATGTCAAGCTTCAATTCTATAGCTCTCAATGTGATTGTTGATAGAGTTGACATGCATCAACGTCAGATGATCTCAACTTGTGCTACAACAAATGAAGCTTAGGACATCCTTGAGAACACTCATGAAAAAGATCACTCGATAAACTTCAGAAACTTACAGCCAAGTTTGAAATTTTGAGAATGCTTGAACATGAATGCATTGCTGAGTTTAATGCTAAAATTCTCAAAATTGCTAACGAATGTTATGCTTTTGGTGAGAAAATTCCTAAAGAGAAACTTGCTCATAAGATTCTTAGATCATTACCTGTCAGATTTTTACCATAAGTTACTACTATTGAGGAATAAAGTGATATTAGCACTGAGACTAGAAGCTTAGTCATTGGAAAGCTTCAAACCTTCGAGTCCAACCATATGCAAATGGAGAAACAGAAAAGCATTGCATTCAAAGTGGAGTCACAAGATCAACAAAAGTGACTTAGATGATAATGTTGTGTCCTCTGTCAATATGGACTGATTGCGGTAAACACACTTTACGCAAGCGCACGTATCGCTCAAGTAGTATAAAATGTATCGATCCCACAATGACTTATTACTTATGTTATTAATTAATGAAGCTAAATTTCTACAAGTATCTAATTGAAATTGATTGTTGGTTGGATGATGATTTTATCTAAAACAAATAAATAAAATTAAGGTAGATTTCAAAGCTAATTAATGATATGAAAATATCCAGGGTTGTGAATCCTCTCAATATTCTTCTAAGGATGAATTGATTACCTTATACTTATGTAATATGCTGGCTTATTAACCTGGAACACAAATGTATCCACAAGCCTCTTTTGATGGTCAAATACAAATATTCAAAATTACTTAATTAACTATATGTCTATGTTAACTAAGAAACTTCAAATTCATTAAGTTCAAATTCCAATTGTGGTTACACCCTCCATACATGTATATTTCTATCATGTAGGGAAATCTCTAAAGTGAGATCGTGTGTTATTGAATCTACGGCTAAACCTAAAATTCCTTTGTCAAGTTCACCTTAAGTTTACCAAATCATTCTTATTGGTGATCAATCAATAAGAAGCATTAAGATCTAGATTCAATAAATAAGCCAAAACATTACACAAGACATAAGATAAATCAACTTATAAAAACATCAATATTGGTTTTCATCATTACCCTAGATAATGTATTTAGTTACAACATATACCTAAGATTACTAGAGAAATAATTAAACAAAACATTATAAAAATGGTTGGAAACTATAAAATGTAATAATAAAATAAAATGCTGGAGTTAGGGGATCCACTTTTAATATTTCAAAAATAGAAATCTCACTCTTTATAATATATAAATTGCATTTGTTACCCAATTAATCTAATTCAGGATTTAATTATGTCAGAACATATAAAACCAGCCATAAAGGCGATGATATCATTTGTCCATAGACCGGCCATATAGGCGGTATTCATATGTCCATAAAACCAGCCATATATGCAGTGACAAAGTCTGTCAATACTTAATCTAGATTATATATTAATCATTAAATTATAATTTATATATTATAATATTAGTGAGATTAATCTATATTTTCATATTAAAAGCTTCACCATTTACCATAGCAAAAAGAAGTTACCTACTCATGCTTTAAATAAAAACATACAAAATTTTATTACTGAAATAAAAAAATACAAGAAAGCTTAAAAATAAACACATAAGATACTATCTTCTAAGTTTTCCAGAGAATCCCCATAAGAAAACATGAAAAATTCCTTCAAATAAATCCTGTAATTTATAGGCAAAAAATTTATTCCTGGCGTCACGACGCTCCAAGCTGGTTACACGTGTCACGCGAAATGTTTGGCATCGCGACGCCAAAGGGTCTATGCTTCGCGACGCATTGCATAGTAGATGATGCGTGTCAGCGGGCCATCTTTCGGTGCTGATTGCGACAGCGTCGCGACGCAGAGAAGTTGCGCGTCCGACGCAAGAGGTAATTTTCCAATTTTTACCCCTTTTGTTCCATCTTTTGTCGTTTTTGTCCCGAGTTGATTCCATTAAGTCCCGATATCATATATATCTGCAAAAGAACCAAAAATACATCAAAATATTCACAAGACTCAAGAAACCATACAAAGTAAAAATGGGTAATAAATATTAATATTTTTTTACCGTTTATCATGGACAAATCACTTGCATTATCGGTCAAGAACTTTAATAAACTCTTAAAAAAAAGTTGGCAACCAAAAGAAGTTGACATCCTTAAAAGCATTAACTCCTAAAATATGTTTTTCCACCCCTGATGATAAAGTGTTTGATGCTAACAAGAATAAAGGTATTAACTGTCATGAATGTGAAGAAATATGGAATGAAAATCATATGGAATGCTTATGACTCAAGTGATAGCATATTGATGAGGATGACATTATTGATAGAGCAAATACTACTAGTTGTGATTTACAGGAATTAAATGAAGACGACTTAATACTTTCTAGCACCTTGTGTAAATCTCCCTACAACAGCAAGAGAGATTGTAGCAAAGCCAAGCCAGAGCAATAAATGGCAAGAAGTTTATGAACTTAATATGTCATTGACGACACAACTTTCAAACCTATTGATGGATACAGAGAAAATTGAAAAAGATTTGATGCACTTCAAATGTGCGATCTCTGAACGAGGCAACAAACTACAAGAAGTGACAACAGATTTCGAGAGTACCAGAAAGTCTCTAAAGACGATGAATTCTGGAACCCAGCAACTAGATCAGACTTTGACTATGGGAAAGTCAAGTTAAGGTCTTACTTATCAGCAGAGAGAAACTTCAAGTTCTAAAATTATATTTGTCAAAGCATCTCCATCACCAGTAAAGATGCCAGATGATATAACTACATCTTACTTCTCATTTACTCATCAAGGACATCAAGAGGCAACTCATCAACGATACCAAAAGGAAGCTCAACAAGGACATTAAAGAAATAATACATCTCACTCTTTATAAGATTATTGAGTTAAGTCTAACATTTTTTTTTTTTTTTTTGAAAACGATGGAAACCCCGCCACCAAACCATCAATTTTGGGCTGCGGCGCAGGTAAAACCACCGGCTGTCCCAGACTCTTACAAGAAGTGCACCCCCTGGATTCGAACCCAGAACCTCAAGATGAGATTCTGAACCCTACACTACCAAGCCACACCTTGAGACTAAGTTAAGTCTAACATGTTTGTTCTTATATGTCATTTATGTCATATTAAAAGATATATTGGGCTTTAATGCTTTAAATGTATTGATCATATAAAAAGGTTAAGCAATATAAGTCTTATACATATAAACAACCAAGAAAAACCTAGAGACCTAAAGTAGAATTGAAAGTCGAAAAACCTAGACAAGTTTAGGTTAAGAAATGTGATTTGAAAAGATTTGAAGGTTATATATCTAAATATGATCATAAATCTAACTCTTGTGTCATTGAGAGTGAATTCTCTACACATATACAAAAGATAGAAGTTTATCAATAGATTATCAATGATATGATCACAATCTTGTGAATTTTCTCATGGTGACCATAGTTGTATTTTTTTTTGGAAACGTTAGGAAATCCCGCAGCCAAACCACTCGACCCGGACTTAAGCGAAGCAGGTAAAACCTCTGGCTGTCTCAGACTTTTATAAGAAATTCACCCCTATACTCGAACTCATGACCCGACAACCAAGTCTTAGACCATTTACCATCAAGCCACATCCATTGGGGTAACAATAATTGTATTCTTGGAGGAAGAACCACTATTTTGAAAAGTTCTTCAAAACTTAATGTTCTTATAAGGAACATAGTTTAAATGATTTATATTTCTTTTCTTCTTTTTTTTTTTTTCTTTGCAGAAAATCTTGAGAAAAACTCTGGGTGTGTATTCCATATTTTACATTATGCATTTAGTTTTAGGTCATTCATGCTTATATTTTCTGCATTTTATGTGTTTTGTCATTTTTGTTGAGACATAAACATATACTTTGGTGTAAGTCATCAAAAGAAATTTTCTTGAGATTGAAGACTTGAAAGCTTAAATGATTTTTGATTAGTCTTATTTAAAGCTCTTACAAAATGCACCTTATCAATTCACTCTTGGTTTAGGCTAGAAATTTGGCATTGATGCAACTTGCGTTGAAATTGACATAGTAGTAAATGATTGTTTACCTTTGATACTCATTTTAATTGTTGAACTTAGATTGCATAGGGCAGCATGATCAGAAATAACTACCTATAACCTTCTAAGTGTGAAGTTATCCTTGAATAATTTGAGCCTACGTATCACAAAATATATAAAGGAAAATCTACCATGATATGAGAAGAGGACTACCTTAGAGGATAGCATGAAAGCTACTTACCTTAATAAAAGGAGAGAAAAAGAAAGAAAATACAATGCATATGCTAAAAAAGGAAAAGAAAAAATTATGAAATACTGTGGCAAAACAAATTATTATGCACAATTTGATAGGTCATTTTATGTCTCTTTGATTCAACTTAGGAGATTTGAGTTGATAAAGTTAGTTTGACATACTCATATGTGTCAGTTAATGCAAAGGATGCTGATAAAAAGGATTGACAGTTCAAGGCTCAATTTGAATTGATTCACACACATAAAAGCTTAGAATTTTTCTAATCTTTAGTCATTACGAGTGTTGAAATGTTTGATCTCTCTTATTTATTGCTTAGTGTGACAAAACCTTTGATATATGAATGTCTCAAAGCACACATGTTATTATGTTGCTGAATGAACACTAAAAAAATATACATTCATTAAAAGGAAAATTAATCATTTTACACTTATAATTTTATTAATCTCCTTAATTTAGCACATTTGTGAAATAATAATTAAATTTATGTTTTTATATATTTTTATTGTGATTTTTATTTCTTATGTAGATAAAATATTACTTTGAATACATAACTAGAAAAATGGATGTGACATTTGGATTTTGGAGGTTAGAAACTTGAAATGACATTCTAACAGTGTACAATTTCAGAAATTTCAGTTTTGCATAATTTTCATATAATGACTATAAATTTTTACTCCGATATCGGATTGAGGCGATTCCAATTCCTGAGAAAAGAAGACTGAAATATCTATAACTTTGCTATTTACAAGATTCTCTAGTTCTGAAGTTTTCAATGTCGAAATTGATGAAGAACCAATTTGTGTTGCATGTATTTTTAATTATTAGAAAATAAAATTTTTAAATTTTTTTTTGAAATGACACAAGAAATGTTTATCAAATGATCAACAAAAAAAATCAAAAAAAATTCAAAACAGAAAAAGAAAAAAATAAATTACATTTGATTTGGAAAGTTGTAATTTATAATTGAGGGATGAGGGCTTCTACTATAAATAGAAGTGTTCACCTCTCATTTTCTTCATGTTTCTTTCATTTTCTCTCTAAAAGAATTCAGAAGAAGTGTCTTGTGTGTTTTATTTTTCTTGTAATCTTTTTTCTTTTAGTAATAAAATTATTCAAGTTTTTATTCAAATCATGAGTAGCTAATTCCATTCTACTGGGGTAAAGGGTGGAACTATAAATATGAGAATATAAATTAATCTTACTTATATTATAATATATGAATTGTAATATGAAAATTAATATTTAATATTTTATTATATTTGCGAGTGTCTTGATTCTTTGTAAACAATCAAAAGTTAATACTTTACCCCATATTATATGAGAGAGTAATTTAAATCTGGATTAATTATTGACAAACTTTGTAACCATCTTTATGACTGGTTTTATTTATTTGGTATAATTGAGTACTTAACTTGACTTGTTATAAACAAATATTATCAATGTTTTTATGGCTGGACTGAGTGTCTGTTTAGTATGACTTTTAGTAGATGTAAAATAATTTTTTAATCCTAAAATCTCTTTTCAAATGTTTTTGTGGTATTTGGTTCCATTTAGAGTGAATCTTTTGAGGATTAAGAAAATTAACCCTGGGCATTATCAGATTCGGATCGGATCGAACCGAATCCGAATCCGATTCGATCCGATAAGCATTGAGAAATTTGATTCGATCGGACTCGATTACCTTATCAAACTCGATCCGATCCGATTATTATCGGATCGAACCAATCCGATCCAAATGATTTCGGATCGGATCAGTTTGATTCGAATACTAGTCCGAATTCGGTACAATATCCGAAATTTGATAATAGTCCGAATTCGGTACAATATCAGAAATTTGATAATGGATTTGAATTTGATAACAAATCCGAATTTGACAATGGATCTGGATTTGCTAACAGATCCGAATTTGACAATGGATCTGAATTTGATAACAAATATGAATTTGATAACGGATCCAAAATCGATAACGATCCGGATAATTTTGATTTGATAACGAATCTGAATATTTGATAAAGGCAAAGCAATCAAAATTCAAAAACATATAAAACTTATAAACATTACTACATTAGTACATTACTGATTACTCTTTATCTCTTAAGTTTTTCACACGTAAAAGGACAATAGGACATGGTAATAAAACATAAATGAATGCCCTTCCAGCGCACCAACATCCAATAGTGAACAAAAATGCAACACAAAATCTTCTCTGAGAGTCATGACCACCATAATCAGGCCTGCAAAAGATGAAAATTTCTATCAACATTTTGATGATAATAGCAATAAACAATGTTTCTGAAATATAAAATATAACAAAAAATATCCAACATCAGTTTTCAAAAACTAAATTACTAGAATATTTTAATTTTAAATAATAATTAAATCATATCATTCCACCTGACAACCACTTCTACAAGCAAGTTCAATACCCATGTATGGATCCAATTATAAAATAATTTTAGGATGGCTCGTCCAATAATGAACTTGGCATAATCAATTATCCATGGTTCTCTTGACAGCAAATCAAGCCTATTATTCATTCCATTCTCTTTTTGCATTCACATTTTATTCACCTCACACTCATATACCAATACAATTAGGTAGCAACAATAATAGTCTAATGGAAGATCAACATAATACTATGAAGGAGATCACAAAGGAAGCAATGGCATATCAACTTAATAGATATCACATTCAGAGAACTAATATTGAACAACCATAAAAAGAAATGAGAACTTAATGTGATAGTAACTCTTATAACCGAAGAAAAACATAAGTTTTATATAACTAGGCTCACACAACTGTGCTCCAACATAAAAGAACAATGATGGCCAATTACCAAATATTTGAAGTAAGTTCACCAAATTCAGAAAATAACACATATTATATATCAAAAACTAAAATCCATTCAAAGTTTACTGGTAGTAGATTTACCTAGTGAGATAGGTATCAACCGGTACTCCATCAACACTTAAAGAACTACTCTCTATGGATCCAATTATAAACAATAATCAAAGAAAAACAGAACTTTGTCATATTCAGTGATTGTGATTCAGATTGTAACTTGTGATATTCTTCATATAAAATACAAAAAAAAAAATTATTCTAAGTTAGTAAGTTTGCATTTTATGGTATTTACTATAAAAATTAAAAAACTAATTAATAAGTTTTCTTACCTTCCTCAAGCTTTTCGTAGTACTCTGCCTCCAATAACATGGCTTACATTTCATTGGTTTTGTCAATTGTAAGCCTATTCCGTATCCAATTTTGAGTGCATATTAGAGCCTCGACCATAAGGAGAGTTAATGAGCTACGAAAACTATCAAGAACACGACCACTCATACTAAATATCGATTCAGATGCCACTGTCGATACCGGCATTGTAAAAATATCACGAGCAATCCTAGCCAAAATTGGATACTGTAGGCATTGCATTTTCGCATGTGAAAACCCGATGATGAGCCTCATTTGGAGGCACTACCTTTTGAGTCATGAAAGCCACGGGAAACGGATATCGGAAGGGGAAATTCAGATAAATAAACAAGCTCACTGTCTTCGTTGGTGCTGCGTTCGTTACTTCGTTCGAACCTCGTGCAGATTGCGGACGTTCGTGCCGCGTGCGATGAGGCGTTCGAACGGAGCCGGTAATTCTGGTTTTGCTGCTAGCCTCACACCCCAGCCCATTTAGCTCCCCAAAGCCCATAAAACACATCCCAAATTAAATAAATAAATATTAAATTAAATATTAAACATTAAAATAAAATATTTAAACCATTTAACAATTAAAATAAACAATTACTAACTTAAACTAAAATCATGCCTAAATTAAACAAATCACATACTAAATCAAAATATAATCATACCAAATTAAAATCAATCATAACCAATTAAAGCCAATCACATATTTGACTTCCTAATCTAATAAGATATTTACCAATATAAAATATTTGTATTCCTAAACCAACACAAATTAAATATTACAACTTCCTAATTTAAAATATCTTGTCCCCCCTCAATCTTGTGTATGCCTTTCTCACCTCTCCTAATTTGGAAACAAGATCACTTCCCTTGTCAACCCTAGCCATTCTCTATATAAACAACCCCTCACCAAAGCCTTTGTCTCCTCGACACATAGAATTCACACCCCAACTCTCTCGAAATCTCTCTAGACTCTCTCTACACACCCAAGACCAAACAAGCAAAAAGAGAAAAAACACTTCACACATACACGAGCAAGAAAACAAAGAAACCACCACAAGCCACCACCCTCCATAGCCGAAACAGCCACCTATACAGCAGCCCTCCCCCACCGAAAATCACCACAAAACCACACCCTAAAACACGCCTAAACAACCCTCCTATATACCTTAAAACAGCAGCCCAAATCCTTAAAAAACAGTAACATAAAAACTACATAGATAATCTTAAGAATAATCATATATAATTGCACTAAAAACCCACACAAACTTGGAATAGTTTATTGGAAACGTTAAAACAGGTGGCCGTGCAGTGAGCAGCAAGACAGAAGCCAATAGGAGAAGAACGGAGTTCGAACCGTAAGCAAAACAGCGAAGCAGTGAGCTAGGACGTTGAACCAGTGGACCAGAAAGTTGCGGAGCTTTACCCCCTTTCGATTTCCGTGGAACGCGAGTCCGAGAGACGGCTTAAAAGGTTAGACCTGAGGGTATCTTTCACACTTATTCTCATTTTATTTTCTGGCCATTTATTTTGATTATATTTTCTGTATTTGTGGTGTCAGTCGTGTGTATGATGTATGTTGTGGGTATTGGATGAATGAGAGATGTGTCAACTCTCGCGGTATATCGGATGGAAACCCGGACATAAATTTCATAGCCGAGTCCGAATGGACGGTAATATGATCTGTACTCGAGCCACAACTCCACGTACCGCTTGAGTAAAACGGCACCATCTCTCCTTTGTTGTGTTGCTCTTGTTTATTTAGTTTGCTTTACTTGAATTCAATATGTCGTTAGTTATGCATGATTCAACCAAGCGCATGGGCTTAGTGAGTTAGTCCAAAGGTCCTCCATTTGGGAGACAAAGAGCCGAAAAAGCCACCTTCGTGACATTACTTCGCCGCGTCGGTTGATGTATGTTCGGTTGGACGCGAGATACGTTCAATCGGGCATACTTAGTTTGATATTATTATCTTTATTTTCGTATGCATAAGTCAATCGAGCGCATGGGCTTAGTAATTGTGATGTGAGATCCCCTATGGGGAGGGGCTAAAAGCCCTTTACCACGATGCTCTGCCGCGCCGGTTGATGTGTGTTCAGATTGGATGTAAGATGTGTTCAATCGGGCATACTTGGTTGATATGATTGGTTCCATTCTTGTACGTGTGATGTGACGCGCATGGGCTTAGTATGTTGGTCTAAAGGTCCTCTCTTTGAGAGATCAAGAGCCCCAAAAGGTCACCTTTATGGCAGTACTTCGCCGCGCCCCTTTATTTTCTGTTTATGTATTGCATTCCACTTCATGCATCAGGTCCGTGTCCGTTCGAACGCGTTCACAAACGCAACTCGAACGCGTATATATTTTGCCTTATCATGCATCAGGTCCGTGTCCGTTCGAACGTGTTAACAAACGCAACTCGAACGCGCATACATTTTTTGCCTTATCATGCATCAGGTCTCATTTTCGTTCGAACGCGTTAACAAACACCATACGAACGTGAGCATTCTGTTTCATTTCCGTTCGAACGCATTTACGAACGCTACTCGAACGTGAGCATTCTGTTTCATTTCCGTTCGAACGCGTTTACGAACGCTACTCGAACGTGAGCATTCTGTTTCATTTCCGTTCGAACGCGTTTACGAACGCTACTCGAACGTGAGCATTCTGTTTCATTTCCGTTCGAACGCGTTTACGAACGCTACTCGAACGTGAGCATTCTGTTTCATTTCCGTTCGAACGCGTTTACGAACGCTACTCGAACGCGAGCATTCTGTTTCATTTCCGTTCGAACGCGTTTACGAACGCTACACGAACGTGCACACACGGAACTGAGTCTGTCTTATTATATTCATGCATAATTGCCTATTGGTTGATCTTTCTTATGCAAATGCGTCAATGTATTACAATTCGTATGCTTATGTCATGATAACATTTGAGCATTATTTCTTACGGTATATCGGATGGAAACCCAGACGTAAATTCCGTAGTCGATTCCGAATGGACGGTAGTGCGGTCTGTACTTGGGCTACAATTCCACGTACCACTTGGAAAAGTGCCCATATGTGTGCTTGTATGGTCGATGTGTATGCTTGTGTTTTCCTGAATGTGATGTGTAAAGTTGTATGTTCGTTGCTACCTTGATATATGTTAAGCATGCAATTTTAAATATGAGATATATGTAAAAATGTACACATAAGTTTTATTTTGCATATGAGAATTTAGAAGCATGATACTCTTGGAAATAAGTGTTACTTAAGCTTAGTTAAATTATTACATGAATCCTTTCATTACAAGTGACATAAGTAAGGGACCATTCCGAACCCAACGGTTTGAGGTCTTCCCTTGCGAGGGGTGAGTGCGGCCTTAAATCTTTGTCCCGGTTCACACCGGTGGCGACTCCATGTTATTCGTACTTCCCAAACTAGGCCGCGAGCCTAGAACGGCGTCGCTCAGGTCTTGTGTCATACAGTCTGGCGACTCCACTGGGGATTATGAGAATTGGCCCCGAAATATTGTCTTGTAATGAGTGGATTTATGTTTAATTGCCATGTCTATAGTGGATAAGTGAGGGTTTAATCAAGGGCACTTTGAGGCTAGGTAATGGTTTGGTGTCTTCCTTCACTCACTACCTTTCTAGAAGGAAAAGCTGTGAGGATACCTACATGACCATCTACTCGTAGCCTTTGTGATGGACTAATTTGGAGGACTCGTTGTTTATTCCTGACACCAAGCGATAAGAGCCTAAGAGGCTTGGGTATTTAAGTGAGCCTCGCTCCACCTTCCCTCTGGGGAATCTACAACGGGAAATCCAGTTGACAGTCCGTCACACACCATAGCTCATTGGCACGTACCTTAGTGTATAAAAAGGGATACGCTCACTTGGTCGCTTGAACCCTTGAGTGGGGAGACCTAGTTGTGGGCTATCCTTCGCCAGTGAGAGCCTTTGTCCTACTCTTGCAAATCCACCCATAGCTGGTTTGTATGGTTAAAGTAACAATTATTTCCTTGAGTATGTGCTTGTGGACCATCCTCATTTGGATGCAGTTGGACTATTGTCAGAAATGCGGGCTTGCTGGGCCATTTAACTGGAGCAAGTTGGTACTGTATGACTATTAGGCCCAAGGCTTCTGAAATGTTGATGGGCCATTATGTGAAAATTATTATGTTATGTTTGTATTATCTCCCTTCTATGCTTATGTTTGGGAACATCACCGTTTGGATCCATTTGGACCATCTGTCATGGGTATGGGCTTGTGGGGCCATTTAAACCGGGACAAGAACGTATTTCATGACTATTGGGCCAAAAGCTTCTAAGTGATTGATAGGCCACCTTGTGTTTGTTTTCGAATATTATCATTTGGATTTAGTTGGGCTCTTTGTCATAAGACATGAACTCGTTGGGCCATTTAAACTGGGACGGGCTCACCCTTATGACAGTTGTCCCAAAAGCTTCTAAAATGATAATAGGCCGATTTGTTTGAGAATTTTATTTGATTTAATATATGTTAAATATCTCTTATGCATATCATGCATACATATACCCTGTTAACATCCTCTGTGTCTTAAAAGACACCATAGATACCGTTTGGGTGAGAAGGAACCAGACTCACTAAAAGAACAAGTATGAGTGAATCCGATAATGAGGTGTCCCGTATGGATCAGTTAGAGAATGGTCTCGCCAAGATCACTGAACAGTTGCAGGCTTTGACTACTGCTATGGCTGGTATAGCTGGGTCTCGTGCCGGGGTTCATTCTGGGGATGTGAGGCAAGAGGAATCTCCGAACAGATTGGGGGATGATATCCCCGCTTTTGATGATGATATGGCAGAGTATGCAGCATGCAGAGTATCTGGGTCTCAGACAGAGTTACAGAAACTTCGGGATCAGGTGAGTCGGTTACCCGCAAGATGAGGGGTAAGAACGAGGATTTGCTGGATTATGACACTTGACTTTTGAGGAACAGTTGCCTGCACAGTTCAAGATGCCGGATATGGCTAAGTTCAACGGGAATGGGGATCCGAGGGTGCATCTCCGACAGTTTGTATCAGTCATGAGTTCAGTTGGCTTATCTCAGCGCCAGGTACATAAAATGTTTGGAATGTCGCTTGAAGGAGCTCCCGTGGTATGGTACCACAGTTTGGAGAAGAAAATAAAGGAAGATTGGAGGGATTGGCTGATGCTTTCCTGAAGCAATATGTCACGGACTTGGAGATCGATTTGTCACTCAGTGATCTGAGAATGTTAAGCAGAAAGCGGAGGAGAGTTTTAAAGAGTATGTGGATCGATGGAGGAGTCAGTTATTGAAAATGCAGACCAGGCCTTCGGAGAAGGATCAGATCAAGATGATTATCAAGGGCACCAAGCCCTCCATTTACGGCAAGTTGAGGAGGATGACCTCCATGATTGGCAGACTTTCGGCAGTTGAGGGAAACTGTCATGGATATTGAGGAAGAAGAGGCGAGAATAGAAAATTCTATGGTCTAAACAGGAGGCCCATTGGGGGAACATCGGGAACAAAGCCCGTTTCTGATTGAAGTTGCTGCTATCCGGAACAGGCAGTTTTCCAACTTGGGAAGGCCCCTGTCTAAGGTGCTAGAGAAGTTGAAGAGGCAAGGGCTTTTAAAACCCTTGGATACCAAACCATTACCCAATCCCCTACCAACCACATATTAACTAAGCCTTTATTGCCACTTCCACCAACAAAAAGGCCATGACACCGACAACTGCGCCCGACCTCCGCCATGAAATCCAAGACCTAATAGACTCCAAGAAAATACCCAACCCAGAAACAGAACAGCCCGATACACACAGAAACCCCTTTGCCCAACTACCGTGCCGTACCACCCCCAGCCTATATGATCAATTCTGGCCTTCCAGAAGACCTTGTCCTAAACTCCTTCACCCTCAAGCCTTTTGCCTGGGAATCTGGGATAACACTAGTGAGGATGAGTTTGAGCAGAAGAAGAACTTTTGGCTTGATTTCTCTAGCAGTGATGAGGAGGAAGTAAGGGGAATGACACGTAGCGGTCGTTTTATAATGATATGGCAGAAAGGGAGAAAAGGGTAAGGAAGCATTGACAGATGGTAGAGAAGTGGTTGAGACTGCAGAAAATACAGAAGGGGATATAGTGTTGAGGCAATTGAGGAAGACTAGAGCACAAGTCAGTATCTGGGAACTATTATGTGCATCTCAGGAGCATAGACAGGCTATGGTTGAGGTCTTGAGCAAGATTGTGGTACCGGAGGATGCCAACCCCGCAATGTTTGTTGGGTCGGTTCAGAAGGAAGCTTTGCAGATATCCTTTTCTGAGGATGATCTCCCGCCGGAGGGGAGGAATCATAAGGCCTTTATTTATCAGGGCCGAAGTGAGGGGCAAGAAAACTTCATGTGTGATGGTGGATGACGGTTCGTCCATCAATGTGTGCCCATTGAAAATTCTGGCAAGATTGGGTATGAAAGCAACAGACTTGGACCCCTCCAGTATGACTATTAAAGCTTATGATGACAGTAAGCGGGGAGTTGAGGGTACCTTTGTGGCTATGGTCAAGGTAGGCCGATTGAAGATGAGGTTGAGTTCACAGTGCTGGACATCCAGCCACTTTTGCTTTATTGTTGGGAAGGCCTTGGTTTCACAAGCTTGGGGCGTGCCTTCCACTTTGCATCAGATGATCAGATTCCCGTATGAGGGAGAGA
The DNA here is from genome assembly GCA_019454045.1 of Zanthoxylum bungeanum. Classification (NCBI taxonomy): domain Eukaryota; kingdom Viridiplantae; phylum Streptophyta; class Magnoliopsida; order Sapindales; family Rutaceae; genus Zanthoxylum; species Zanthoxylum bungeanum. Next base: position 41,922 of record SKCR01016278.1, on the reverse strand, counting down.
TTGTTACCATCCGGGCTGAGTTAGACAATGCCGTGGCTGCCTTGGAGATACTACCTTTCACGAGGTTCCAGGTATCAGCCACTTTTGAGGAGTGGGTGGATATAGGGTGGCTAGGATATGGAAAAAATGAAGTTTGAGCCGGGTAAAGGTTCAAAATTGCCGGATTTCAGAGGACAGACTACTCGGAAAGGTTTGGGATACAAATCTGACGAAGAAAAGCCAAAGGTCAAGAAAAAGGGCCTGAGGCTGATGGAGTGCTTTGTGAAAGCTTCAGGGTATCAAGGAGAGCCTGAACCTGGAGGTTAATGGGATTGTTGTGCCTGGGTTTGAGATCTTCCAGGATTTGTTGGGTGAGAAGCCACCGACCGGGAAAGCTGTGGAAGCCGATATTTGGGAAGAAGAGCTGATGAAGTTAGAGAGCCTGACTCTGGAAGAAGATGAGAAGCCTGAGGAAGACCTGATTACAAAGGAAGAAGTGTCTATAGATGATGAAGACATTTACCTTCCTGACTTATTTGAATGTACTTCCGCATTATCCAATAATAAAGACATTTCTTTTGCTTACTTGCCTGAGTCATTTCCATTCACTCTGCATGAATCAAACATATTTGACATCAGTTCAGCCAGAACTATTGCATTTAACTTGGGCACACTTGAGAACCCCAAAGAAATTTTGATTGCAAGTGAAGTAACCTCCGAAGAGAGGGAGAAACTAGAAGAAGTGTTGGTCAGATATGCCAGAGTATTTGCTTGGTCTTATGAGGACATGCCCGGGGTAGACAGAAACATTGCCCAGCACACAATACCAACTTATCCGAATATGAGGCCAGTAAAGCAGAAACTTCGACGGATGAGACCATAATGGGCTGAGAAAGTCAGAGAGGAAGTTAAGAAGCAGATAGATGTGGGGTTCCTGGAAGTGGTAAAATATCCCGAATGGTGGCTAACCATAGTACCGGTACCAAAGAAAGATGGGAAGGTCAGAATGTGTGTAGACTATAGAGATCTCAATAAAGCTTGTCCGAATGATGATTTCCCTTTGCCGCATATAGATGTTCTGGTTGATAGTGCGGCTTTGTCCGCTATGTATTCATTTGCGGATGGATTTTCAGGGTACAATCAGGTTCTCATGGCTGAGAAAGATAAACACAAGACTGCATTTGTTACCGAGTGGGGTACCTATTGTTACAAGGTAATGTCGTTTGGGCTTAAGAATGCAGGAGCTACTTATCAGCGGATGGCCACTACGCTCTTCCATGACTTGATGCACAAAGAGATTGAGGTGTATGTGGATGACATGATGGTGAAATCAGAAAAAACGAGAGTTGGGCATATTAAGGCATTGGAAAGGTTCCTCCAGAGAGTTGACAGATATAACCTGCGGCTTAATCCCAAGAAATGTGTGTTTGGGGTGACATCAGGGAAATTACTTGGTCATACAGTGGGAATGGGCGGAATAGAGGTAGACTCCGAAAAGATCAAGGCAATCACAGAAATGCCTGCACCGAAGACAGAAAAGGAAGTCAGGGCGTTCTTGGGAAAGATTCAGTACATCAGTCGGTTTATTGCCAAGTTGACATCGGTATGTGAGCCTATCTTTAAACTGTTGAGAAAAGATCAGCCAGTGAGAGATGGAATGAACAGTGTCAGACCGCCTTCGACAGAATCAGAGAATACTTGGTGAAGCCACCCGTGTTGAAACCTCCGAGGCCGGGTAGACCTTTGATATTGTATTTGGCTATAGAATCAGAAGCGTTGGGAGGTATGATGGTACAGGCAGATGAGACAGGGGTAGAACATGCAGTGTATTATCTGAGTAAGAAGCTGCTCCCGTATGAGGCTCGATATCAGGAGGTTGAGAAGATCTGTCTTGCAGTGGTATGGGCTTCCAGAAAGTTGCGACATTACTTCCAGTCTTACAAGATCCAGGTGGTGGCAAAGGAGAATCCTCTGAAATATCTTCATTCAGTGCCTTCACTAGTGGGAAAACTGGGCCGATGGTTGGTATTGTTGACAGAGTTTGACATCGAGTATATCACCTCCAAAGTGATCAAGGGACGAGCAGTAGCGGAATTTCTGGCATTGCAACCTGTTGAGGGGGATCAGTATAAGTTTGAGTTTCCAGATGAAGAGATCCAAGCAATAACAGTTCAGAGATGGAAGATGTATTTTGACGGAGCAGTGAATTACAAGGGAGCCGGAATCGGGATCGTGATAGTGACCCCCGAGGGAGAGACTCTGCCTTTGGCTAAGAGGTTGACATTCCGAGTGACTAATAACATGGCCGAGTATGAAGCATGTGCTTTTGGCCTGACAGCATTGATAGCCTTGAAGGCCGGGAGTGTGGAAATCTACGGAGATTCCATGTTAGTAGTCCAGCAGATGCGAGGAGCAAGAGGAGAATGGGAATTGAAGGAAGAACGGTTGAAGTCTTACCTTTTTTACCTCAGAAAATTGGCACAGGATATCCCCGAGTGTAAGTTTCAGCACCTACCGAGGGAAGAGAATCAGATGGCAGACGCATGGCTACACTAGCAGCGACTTGGGAAAATCCAGAGAAGTTAGTGATGAGACCGTTGGTACTGACGACAGCAAGTAAACCTGCTTATGAGATAGAAAGAATTCTGGAAGTTGAGGCTGACGACGGTAAACCTTGGTATTATGACATTCAGAGGTATCTGGAACATGGTGAATTCCCGGAAGGGGCGGGCAGAAAAGACAGAATAGCCATTCAGAAGTTGGCTTCCCAGTATGTGACTTTGAGAGGGGAACTGTACAAGAGGCAGGCAAACGGTATTCAGTTGAAATGTCTGAGAAAAGAAGAAGCTCAGCAAGTGATGGAAGAGGTACATGCCGGGGTATGTGGTCCGCACATGAATGGGTTGAACTTGTCCCGCAAGATAGTGAGACAGGGGTTTTTTTGGTCAACCATGGAGACGGACTGCGCGAAGATGGTAAAGCACTGTCATGACTGTCAAGCACACGGTAATTTGAATCACTTACCGCACACAGAATTGCACGGGTTGTCAGAGCCGTGGCCTTTCTCAGCATGGGGAATTAATATGATTGGGGAAATTCGACCAAATGCATCAAATGGGCATCGCTTCATAGTGGTGGCAGTAGATTACTTCTCAAAGTGGGTGGAAGCCGAATCCTTCCGTAATGTTACAGCGAAGCAGATGGCAAAGTTCATAGCTCGGAACCTCATTTTCGGTATGGCATGCCGCATCATGTAGTGACGGACAACGGGGTCCAGTTTCAAGGAGAGACAAAGGCAATGTTACAGAGGTATGGGATAGGCCACCACAAGTCATCACCGTACAGGCCGCAGGCAAATGGGGCAGTTGAGGCAGCCAACAAGACTATAAAGACAATCTTAGCCAAGATGACAGAAAATTGTAGAGACTGGGCCAGAGAAATTACCGTATGCTTTGTGGGGGTACAGAACATCAGTAAGAACGGCAACGGGTGCAACACCTTACTCCTTGGTCTACGGGATGGAAGCAGTGTTACCAGTAGAAGTGGAAAACAATCCCTGAGGGTATTAGCAGAGGCAGAATTACCGGAACAGGAATGGGCCGCACAGAGATTTGATCAGTTAGCACTGTTGGATGAGAAGAGAACGAAAAGTCTTTGTATCACATGCAGTTGTATCAGAAGAGACTAGCCCGGGCATTCAACAAGAAAGTACGTTCCACAAAGATCAGAAAGGGTGATTTAATACTTAAGCAGTCGAGGCCGTCGACGACGGATCCGAGAGGGAAATTCAGGCCTAACTGGGAAGGACCTTACATCGTTCAGAAAGTCCTGGGAAATGGAGCAGTGAAGCTATCAGACTTGGAAGGAAATGAATTCACAGAACCAATCAACGTCGACAGGTTGAAGTTGTACTTTGCTTGAGAAGACGTGGTCGCCAGCGGAAGACCTAACCCAACGGAATAGGAAAACTCCTGCACACATGCATACATGTAACCTATTGCATATTTTTGTGTTTTTTTTTCTGTTTTGTGTAAACAGGTGTTGAAGACGGAAAAGAGCGAGCAGTAAGCCAATCGGAGATAGTAAAGGCACAACATTTGATATGGGCAGTAATCTGAAGATTGAGGTCCCAATGAAGTTAAGTTCCGGGTATGGGTCTCGGAGGGCGAAGCCCATATCGGCTGAGGAGCGAGGTTCCACATTGTACCAGCTTGGGGGCGAGGCCCATATCGACTGGGGAGCGAGGCTCCACATCACATCATGTCAGCTTGGGGGCGAAGCCCATATCGGCTGAGGAGCGAAGCTCCACATCATCATTTTCGGGATGCATCCCAAGGTCGAGGCCCACATTTCGTCAGCGGTATTGGGATGCGTCCCAGGGTCGAGCCCCCGTTGTTCGGTTGCAGCTATTGGGATGCGTCCCAGGATCGAGGTCCACTGCATCATCATTTTAGGGATGCGTTCCAGGGTCGAGGCCCACATTTTGTCAGCGGTATTGGGATGCGTCCCAGGGTCGAGGCCCCCGTTGTCGGTTGCAGCTATTGGGATGCGTCCCAGGTTCGAGGCCCATATCATTAGCAGCATCGAGACGCGTCTCAGGATCGAGGTCCACTGCAGTATCAGCTCAGCTCGAGACAGCTAGCTAGCCAGGTAAGTAAAATGCATTGCATAACTTTGATAGGACTGTCACTATCACACACTGCACAAGTCCCATCAAAGTGGGGGCGACTGTAGGCATTGCATTTTCGCATGTGAAAACCCGATGATGAGCCTCATTTGGAGGCACTACCTTTTGAGTCATGAAAGCCGCGGGAAACGGATATCGGAAGGGGAAATTCAGGATAAACAAGCTCACTGTCTTCGTTGGTGCTGCGTTCGTTACTTCGTTCGAACCTCGTGCAGATTTCGGACGTTCGTGCCGCGTGCGATGAGGCGTTCGAACGGAGCCGGTAATTCTGGTTTTGCTGCTAGCCTCACACCCCAGCCCATTTAGCCCCCAGCCCATAAAACACATCCCAAATTAAATAAATAAAATTAAATTAAATATTAAACATTAAAATAAAATATTTAAACCATTTAACAATTAAAATAAACAATACTAACTTAAACTAAAATCATGCCTAAATTAAACAAATCACATACTAAATCAAAATATAATCATACCAAATTAAAATCAATCCTAACCAATTAAAGCCAATCACATATTTGACTTCCTAATCTAATAAGATATTTACCAATATAAAATATTTGTATTCCTAAACCAACACAAATTAAATATTACAACTTCCTAATTTAAAATATCTTGTCCCCCCTCAATCTTGTGTATGCCTTTCTCACCTCTCCTAATTTGGAAACAAGATCCCTTCCCTTGTCAACCCTAGCCATTCTCTATATAAACAACCCCTCACAAAGCCTTTGTCTCCTCGACACATAGAATTCACACCCAAACTCTCTCGAAATCTCTATAGACTCTCTCTACACACCAAGACCAAACAAGCAAAAAGAGAAAAACACTTCACACATACACGAGCAAGAAAACAAAGAAACCACCACAAGCCACCACCCTCCATAGCCGAAACAGCCACCTATCCAGCAGCCCTCCCCACCGAAAATCACCACAAAACCACACCCTAAAACACGCCTAAACAACCTCCTAGATTACCTTAAAACAGCAGCCCAAATCCATAAAAAACAGTAACATAAAAACTACATAGATAATCTTAAGAATAATCATATATAATTGCACTAAAAACCCACACAAACTTGGAATAGTTTATTGGAAACGTTAAAACAGGTGGCCCTTGCAGTGAGCAGCAAGACAGAAGCCAAATAGGAGCAGAACGGAGTTCGAACCGTAAGCAAAACAGCGAAGCAGTGAGCTAGGACGTTGAACCAGTGGACCAGAAAGTTGCGGAGCTTTACCCCCTTTCGATTTCCGTGGAACGCGAGTCCGAGAGACGGCTTAAAAGGTTAGACCTGAGGGTATCTTTCACACTTATACTCATTTTATTTTCTGGCCATTTATTTTGATTATATTTTCTGTATTTGTGGTGTCAGTCGTGTGTATGATGTATGTTGTGGGTATTGGATGAATGAGAGATGTGTCAACTCTCACGGTATATCGGATGGAAACCCGGACATAAATTTCATAGCCGATTCCGAATGGACGGCAATATGATCTGTACTCGGGCCACAACTCCACGTACCGCTTGAGAGTAAAACGGCACCATCTCTCCTGTTGTGTTGCTCTTGTTTATTTAGTTTGCTTTTACTGAATTCAATATGTCGTTAGTTATGCATGATTCAACCAAGCGCATGGGCTTAGTGATTTAGTCCAAAGGTCCTCCATTTGGGAGACAAAGAGCCGAAAAGGCCACCTTCGTGACATTACTTCGCCGCGCGGTTGATGTATGTTCGGTTGGACGCGAGATACGTTCAATCGGGCATACTTAGTTTGATATTATTATCTTTATTTTCGTATGCATAAGTCAATCGAGCGCATGGGCTTAGTAAGTGTGATGTGAGATCCCCTATGGGGAGGGGCTAAAAGCCCTTTACCACGATGCTCTGCCGCGCCGGTTGATGTGTGTTCAGATTGGATGTAAGATGTGTTCAATCGGGCATACTTGGTTGATATGATTGGTTCTATTCTTGTACGTGTGATGTGACGCGCATGGGCTTAGTATGTTGGTCTAAAGGTCCTCTATTTGAGAGATCAAGAGCCCCAAAAGGTCACCTTTATGGCAGTACTTCGCCGCGCCCCTTTATTTTCTGTTTATGTATTGCATTCCACTTCATGCATCAGGTCCGTGTCCGTTCGAACGCGTTCACAAACGCAACTCGAACGCGCATATATTTTGCCTTATCATGCATCAGGTCCGTGTCCGTTCGAACGTGTTAACAAACGCAACTCGAACGCGCATACATTTTTGCCTTATCATGCATCAGGTCTCATTTCCGTTCGAACGCGTTAACAAACACCATACGAACGTGAGCATTCTGTTTCATTTCCGTTCGAACGCGTTTACGAACGCTACTCGAACGTGAGCATTCTGTTTCATTTCCGTTCGAACGCATTTACGAACGCTACTCGAACGTGAGCATTCTGTTTCATTTCCGTTCGAACGCGTTTACGAACGCTACTCGAACGTGAGCATTCTGTTTCATTTCCGTTCGAACGCGTTTACGAACGCTACTCGAACGCGAGCATTCTGTTTCATTTCCGTTCGAACGCGTTTACGAACGCTACACGAACGTGCACACACTGAACTGAGTCTGTCTTATTATATTCATGCATAATTGCCTATTGGTTGATCTTTCTTATGCAAATGCGTCAATGTATTACAATTCGTATGCTTATGTCATGATAACATTTGAGCATTATTTCTTGCGGTATATCGGATGGAAACCCAGACGTAAATTCCGTAGCCGATTCCGAATGGACGGTAGTGCGGTCTGTACTTGGGCTACAATTCCACGTACCACTTGGAAAAGTGCCCATATGTGTGCTTGTATGGTCAATGTGTATGCTTGTGTTTTCCTGAATGTGATGTGTAAAGTTGTATGTTCGTTGCTACCTTGATATATGTTAAGCATGCAATTTTAAATATGATATATGTAAAAATGTACACATAAGTTTTATTTTGCATATGAGAATTTAGAAGCATGATACTCTTGGAAATAAGTGTTACTTAAGCTTAGTTAAATTATTACATGAATCCTTTCATTACAAGTGACATAAATAAGGGACCATTCCGAACCCAACGGTTTGAGGTCTTCCCTTGCGAGGGGTGAGTGCGGCCTTAAATCTTTGTCCCGGTTCACACCGGGTGGCGACTCCATGTTATTCAGTACTTCCCAAACTAGGCCGCGAGCCTAGGAACGGCGTCGCTCAGGTCTTGTGTCATACAGGTACCGTCATTTCTTCATGAGTTTCATGTGACTCCTAGTGGGGGAATTCAGGCTATTTTCGTACATATAAGAGGCTGTCTAGTTTGGTGTATTGGGATAGCATGAAGAGGGATGTTCAGAAATTTGTGTCTGTCTGTGAGGTTTGTCAGAGGAGTAAATACTCTGCTTTGACACCTGAGGGACTGCTACAACCATTACCCATTCCACAACAATCCTGGGAGGACATCTCTATGAATTTTGTTGAAGGCCTACCTAAAACCCATAATGTTGACTCCATTCTAGTGGTGGTCGATAGCCTTACCAAATACAGTCATTTCTTAGTTCTTTGCCACCCATTCACGGCGGTAGTAGTGGCGGGACTATTTACCCGCGAGGTGGTGAGGCTTCACGGTTACCCCAAAACCATTGTTTCCGACAGGGATAAGGTTTTTCTAAGTCAATTTTGGAGGGAGTTACATCGTTTATCCGGGACGACCTTACACAGGAGCTCGGCCTATCACCCACAGACGGATGGCCAAACGGAGGTGGTCAATCGATGTTTAGAAACCTACTTGCGATGTTTTGTGGGCAGCAAACCACGAAGCTGGCCTAAGTGGATTCCTTGGGCAGAATATTGGTACAACACTACCTATCACAATTCAGCAGGCATGACCCCTTTCAAGGCGTTATATGGACGAGACCCGCCACCTCTGATTCGTTTTTCTGATGGAGGGTCGATTGTTGAGGAAGTAAATGCACAATTGCGAGATAGAGACGAAATCTTAAGGGAATTAAAGGATAACTTGGTGATGGCGCAGAATCACATGAAAGTTCAAACAGATAAAAAGATAATGGAGGTCCACTTAATAGTATGCGAATCAGTATTTTTGAAGATTCAGCCATACCGGCTGAAATCACTAGCACGACGTCCCAATGAGAAGCTCAATCCAAGGTATTATGGTCATTTTGAGATAGTAGAGCAGATTGGTCCAACAGCTTACAAGTTACAGCTTCCGGCCAATGCCAAGATTCATCATGTCTTCCATGTTTCTCAACTGAAACGTGCAGTGTCCCCACCTCTCTCTAGTCAGCCTTTGCCACATTGTATGTCAGCGGAGTATGAACTACAGGTACTTCCTAAATCTATCCTTGATTCTCGCAACTTTTGAATGGAGATTATGAGATTTTGGTTAAGTGAAGTGGTTTGCCCGACTGTGAAAACACCTGGGAGTCACTACAAGGGATGGTAAATCAATTCCCTGATCTTCACCTTGAGGACAAAAGGTGTGTCGGAATGGGGGGGTATTGATAGGGCCCATGGGCTAAAAGTTTATCAAAGGAGAACAAAGGTTGTTGAGGTGGCTGAGCTACTGCCAAGTGGAGGCATCAGAGAAGGGGGAACAGCTGGACCAATGGGAGAGGACAGTCAGTTAGAGCAGCAGGAAAAAGGAGAAAAAGGCGAAGGGCATGGGCGTGTGGGGGCAGAGAAGAATATTGTGGATTTGGAGGAAAACGTCATGGGAGCCTTGGGAGAATAGCTGATTGCTCTGGGAATTTGTCAAGTCTTTTTTTTTAGTATTATTTTGGATTATGTTATGTAATAGAATAGGAGGAAGATATTTGGAAAGAACCTTAGCCTTGTGGCTGTTTTATTAATGAAAAGTTATTATCATACATTCATCTTTCTTCTATTGTTACATTGTCTTTAATCATCTATTACATTGATCTACCAAAACTAATATTGCTCCCAAACATATTGCTTGGATGACTGGAATCATTGTTGGCTGAGACTGTTGTTGTCAAGGACTGTAGGCAGTTTACTGGAGTTGTTAGCTGAGTCGGCCTGAGAACATGGGAAGCTCCATCAGTGGTATCAGAGCAGTCGATATTAGGAGAGTGGGAAGAAAATGGTTTCAACACGAACCGGAGAGAGAACGGATACACGAGTGGAAGAAGTAGACCGAGTGGAAAAAATGAGTGAGGCCATGGAAAGGTTACTCCAAGGGAAGGAAGGAATTAACAAGACCATAGAGGAGTTGAGGAAGGGGCAAGACGTTGTGATGGCAATGATGAGGGAGATGGACGCTAGTCGAAAGCGCCAAGATAAGGGAAAATGAGTGGAAACATGAGGGGCTTCCCAACACCCTGGGTACGAAAGTGTATACGAGGAAGATGGGCTAGGGGGCTTCCCAACAAGGGAAGCTCCATCACAATCTTGGGATGTAAAATCTAGATCGGGATGTAAATACAAAATTGGATCCGGAAAAATTATCTAAATTTAGATGTGGATATACTCAATATCAATCTAAAATCTCATATGTATATATCCAATTATATTTTATAAATTCTTTACTAATCTAGACCGCGTAGGAGGGTTTTGTAAAGTTGTAAAATTTGATTCGAGAAATGGTATTGTTTTTATTAAAGAGTGAGGGAAAGAAGAAATAGGGTCATTGTAGGTAACAGCTAGAAGAGGCAACTGTTCCTCAAATTGAGTGAAAGTGGTGAGCACTGAGCAGAGTTTTGATGGAGGGGGAGAGGTCATTAAGCAAAGGGCAAAATTAATTGCTTAGTGTTAAAACGTGGTACGTAAAAGAAAGGCAAAATTAATTAGGTGGTGAATGATGATGTGGGTGAGCGAGAGTCCCAATAATTATTTTCTTTCACTCTCGAGCCCTGTGCTTGGCTTTCTCCTGGTTGACTCTCCCTGTGCTGCTGCTGGTGCTGTAAACTTCATTCATTTCTCTCTGTCCCCGCCGTTTATTATTATTACTCTCGTCTGTTTTTGATTCAACAACATATATACATACATTTTGTTCTTTCAATTTTTGATTTCATGAATATATTCATTACTGAAGACGCTGCTCTCAGAGTTGATTTGTCTTTATATTTTCGTACGATTTGTTATAACAAATATATTTTTACGTAAGTGGTGTCACTTGAACCCATATATTCGAATTAAGTTTTTCATAAAGTATTTGAATTTCTTCTCCAAAAAGAAGGAAACAAAAAAAAAAAAAAAAAAACCTCATAATTGTATACTCTATTAAGACCAAACCCTTTTCGAAGTTCTTTTCCAATGAGCCTAAAGTGCATGCCCTAAAAGAATAAACGGGGGAAACAATTCGAGCTTCAAAGTGCATATTGCAATTGTAACTTTAAAAGACGAATTGCCCGTTGCCACTTTGACATATATTTATGGGTCTGTTTGATATTATGCTTTAACCTATGGTGGGATGATAAATTATTGTCCCAAGGGGTGTGGCTTGGTGGTGTAGGGTCCAGGATCCCACCTTGAGGTTCTGGATTCGAATCCAGGGGATGCACTTCTTGTAAGAGCCTGGGACAGCCGGTGGTTTTACCTGCGCCGCGGTCCAGAATGGGTGGTTTGGTGGCGGAGTTTCCATCGTTTCAAAAAAAAAAAAAAAAAAAAGATGATAAAATTATATTTTTGACCCAAAAATAATTCTAAGTGTTTGGTTAATAATAAGAAATTACGATTATTAATCGTGATTTATTTCAAAAATTGTGTTTTAAAAAAGATAAAAAATTTAACTTATCTCACCATCAAAATATTACAAAAAACACACAACAATTAGTTGGTTAGTATAAATAAAAATTTCATAACAGTAATTATAAACTACTGTTTGTTAAACACATTCTTTTAATCGCAACGCCAAATAGAAACTACTTGTTTGAAATCATAGTAGTTGTGAAAAAAAACATAAAGAACGATTTTGTTTGCAAAAATTTCAAAATAAAAGAGTTTTAAGTGAATTTTAATCCAATTAAACCTTTAACATTGTAAGTTTGTTATTAATACCAGTTCAACTAAAATCCGACCAAAAAGCAGCTGGAAGAAACACAAGAAAGTAGAAATAAATTGAGTGGTTCTTGTATAATCGAACAGCCCTTTTGAGAAGCATTTATTGTATCATATTAACGAGAAAGATTTGTGTGGAATGGGACCTGAAATGTCCATTAATCATAAAAAAAAATGAAATTATTAATTAATAAATGTTATGTATTTATTGGGTTTGTGAGATTCTAATACAAAATATATTAGAGTTTCAGAATCCAACTATCCATATTTAGAGAGAAAATATAATTTTCTCTTTCCGATTTTTTTTACTTAGCACGTGATTAATTGGATGAAAGTTCCATAAACTCGTACCGCTGTACTTATTGGATGGGTCTATCGATCAAGTTTCATACAAGTTTGTCTATTATTTTAGATATAAATTAATATACGTGTAGTCCTGTCTATACCAAGCAAAATGAATTCGAGGATAATACGTACGCATACGAATCCGGTGTTTGGTGACAAGGATAATGATGAGCTTGGCAATGGCATGATAAATAAATCATATAGGGGGGGGGGGGGGGTGGGGTCCAGTTTTAAACTAGAGTAGGGTCACGGTGGGCTTTGCATGTGCTGGATCCGAATGAGAATTTAGTTTTAATTATAGACTGAAATGATAGAAGGTAGGTTCGCCCTTTACGAATATTATTGGTGCATTGGCCGTTACATGACATAATTGTCTCAAGAAAGGCAACAACAGTAGTAGAGTTTTTACAGTGTTCGCTATCACGTGCCTACTACCCACTTTTTGACACACCTAAGTTAAAGAATAATATTGAACTTAAAGCAAAGTCATTTGATTTAGCAAAAATTTATTTTGTGATTCAATTTTTCCAAGTGTTACTTACTTGGCCCGTTTCAATGGGGGACCTAAGAGCCGAAAGGTCACAATGGTTGCAGTCAAAAAGTCTTGGGGACCAAATCTTTCAGTACCTTGTCACTTTAAATTTTTAGACATTAGACGAGCAGTCGCTGGAACTTGTACAGTGGACTGCCACGGACAGGACCGCCGGGTTCGTCGAATGAGCGTGCCCAGAACTGGATCACGATCAGCCATTGCTAGCTCTTTATTGTATTTATTTATCTTTTATTATTATTATTATTTTTACATTAAAGATTCAAGAAAAAGAGACACGGGTTTCCAAACGGCCCACTGTGGGCCCAACATTTCATTTCTATGAGCTGGGCCTTTTGAAAATGGAAGTTAAAGCAGTCCAATCAAATTGACCCAGCATCAGTGAAAATGGTATTCGCACCAAAAGTTACAAACACAAGTAAATTACTTGTCTTTTACTTGAATAATCTTTTAATGTTTTTGTGATATGTTAGCTGCTGTTGTTCCAATTGTGGCACTCGATGTAAAAATTCATGGCCATTAGTTGATCAAAACCAAACCAAACAAAATAATTTTCCAACTAAATAGGGTCGATTACATTGATACTTGGACGCTACTGTCTATCTGATTAATATAATTTTATTTGGGATCTATGTCATAAATATTTGATAAGCTCTTTTTTGTATGGAATTATTATTATTATTATTATTATTTATTCTAGAAAAAGCTACACGTGTTTCCAAACGGCCCACAGTGGGCCAACCTTTTATTTCTATGAGCCGGGCCTTTTGAAAATGGAAGTCAAAGCAGTCCAATCAAATTGACCCGGCAATAACGCATTAATAAATAAAAAATGATTAATGTTCAAAAATTAGGACAAAAATATGTAAAAAAATAATTAAATTATTGGTCTTTTTGTGTGTTTGTGCTACTTTTTTTATAATAATTTGTGTGTACCTATCATGCTTCAAAATAAGGTAGCAACGGACCGGGCCGGGCCAAATCCGGCCCGATTTTTTTCAAAAAAAAAAAAAACAACTACAATTTATATAATTATATTACACCAGTACCTCATATATTCACTGAGTGTGTACTTATTTGACTGATAAAATGTAAAAAATTATTTGATTGGTTTAATGGGTTTGATCCCTTCTCTGAGTGTGTACTTGTGTTGACTGATTACTGATATTAGTGTTGCATTCCAGGTAAAAGAACCAATCAAAGCTGGGTTTTGAACTTCCATGCAACACAATGTTAATGTATGCACTTGTTACTGAGTGAGAGAGACGAGTGAGATGTTGTGAATTAGGTTTTAGGTTTAGGGCTGGCAGTGGCTGAGAAGTGAGATGCGAGATGCTGAAGTGATTCGTGAAGTGCTGAACAAGTTTTTTTTTTTAATTTAAGACCGGGCTGGGCCGGGCCCGGACTTAAATCAATGAGCCCGGCTGGGGCTATGCCACCCTTACTTCAAAAACGATACTCACACAAAAGTTAGTATAATAAAAAAATAATACAAAACCACTAAAAAAACAATTTAGTTAAATATTTTTAGCATTTTAATATTTTTGTGCTATTTTTTTTAGCTTTTATGCATATATTATTGGTCTAAATATAATTTGTCTTTGAGTTGAATATTTTTTTTATCTTCTAATGTTTTTATACTATTTTTTTTGGTTGCTAACTTTTGTGCATATATCGTTGCTCTAAATAAAATATTACATGCCTTCAAACACCCATGCATGCATCAAATTACAAATAAATATTTATACAATAGCTATCAATCAAAATTTGTAAAAACCAAATCCAAATTCCTCAAATGGTTAATACGTATATCAGGTCTCATGAGAAAAAATTATATGTGAGATTTTTTTTTTTAGAATCGTTGAAAATTGGTCGTCAAACCATCCATTACGGACTTAAATAGAGCACCTCAACTGTCTTAAATTTTTACAAGAAACACATTATCTGGATTCGAACCAAGAACCTCAAGATAAAATCATGAGCCTTACACCATCAAAGACACGCTTTGGGAACAATTTATATGAGAGATGCCCAATAAACTCATCCAATTAATACATGTCAGTAAATTTTTTTCTCTATTATTAGTTTCAATATATATATATATTCCAAGCGATGAAGGGCGAGCTCTTGTCTCCGCCTCGCAGTAAAGCTAGGGTCATGATCGAATCGTTTTTTTTAGTCTTCATCATTTAAATGGGATAGTTTGACAAAAGAGATGGTGAAGTTCTGCCCGAACTTCTGTAATTGATCTCGGTTTTAGCAATATTAGTTCATTCTTTCAGGCTTAAGCTCTGTCTGGTCAGCGCTGATATGAGGTAACGAGTGAAACCGCTGTTGGGTAAGCTATCTCCAAGCCCTAGTGGCCTTGAAGCAATTATATAGCTTTTTAAAGCGAGAAATCCATAGGCATATGGATATTCCATATCTCCCCAACCTCCAGATTCATGGTTTCAGTGAGTTTTTTCAATTGAGTTTCGAGAGCAAATTGGATGATCGGGCCGAGGTCCGACGTAATAAAATAAGTTTACTGAAGGAAATGACCTAAGGTCAGTGATCACTTACGTAATTATCAGTTCCCGCTGAGAAATGAGGAGTGTCTCTTTTACATATGTTGATGGTGTTTTCAGGACCTATGTTATTTAAGGAGTACGGCAGAGGTAAAAAAGGGTAATTCCCTTCTAGGCCGAAATCATTAAATGCCGACCCGACCACATGAGTAAGAGACCGAGCACTTGATGATAGGTGACCGACCACTTTGGTTCAGATTACCGAGCATTATCAGATCGGTGACATCATTCTCAGTTCAAAGGACTATCATGACCGACCTTATGAAAACCGACCAGATAGCGAGATATGCTCCAGAAGATGACTCCCTATTCTTGCGGATAAGATGACAAGTTATCCTGTTTTCATGGGGAAAACTAGTGAGTCAGAGTCCTAGTAGGATAAAGAAAGTAAATGTAGTTTTGATTAGGAATCCTTATGGGAAAAGGAAATTGTTTCAACTAGGAAATTCTTGTAGGAGAAAAAATATGATTTCTCTGTTATTATAAATAGGAGGGTAGAGCATAGGTAAAGAGGGGAACAAGTTGAAAGTTAGAAGTTGAGAGCATTGAGAGTTGAGATCAGAATCATTAAGATCAGACTTGTAAAAACAAGGAGCAGAGCTGAGAAGCGTGTTTGAGTAATAAAAGTATAATCATTTTTTGCGCCCGTGGACGTAGGTCGGACCAAGATCCGCCGAACCACGTTAAATCTCTTCGTCGATTGGCGTATTTATCTGTCTTTTGCTAAGTTTGCTTTTGATTTCTCCCACAACCAAACAAATTCACTATTGAAGGAGGATTGACCTGGGGTAATATTCTCATATTTCCCTGAGACCAAAATTCGCCGTTAACAACATCAGAAAGTAAGTTCATATAGGGGAATCATGTGCCACCCCCACTACCCAATTCCTGTCTCCGCAATATTAGCTTGTGTGATTTGGAAGGACTTAATTGGTCCGCAAGTATTGTGCGTCGGAGGGTGATAACAAGGGAGGCGTTCTTTGTTGACCTTTCAGTGGCTAGTGTGACCATCCATAACATACAACAAGCGAGCGAGCTTAATAATAGAATCTGGAGTTCCTTCTATGGTTCCACATAGTACGAATATAACCTACATGTTCACTCAAAACGCAATTGAAAAAGTTCACTAAAATCGAGAAGATCAGTTTTTTTTTTTTGTTTTTTTGTTTTTTTTTTAAAGAACTCCGTTTCTCCTCCGGCTAGGCCTCTAGACCGACTTCTCCTCTAAGGGGAACATGTATCATGCTGTCGTTATTCGATAACGGTTCAACCGGTTGAACCAATGACCCATTAAATCTTTTAAATTACTGGTTCAATCACCAATCCGATTTTTAAAATATTGACATTCCATTATAAACCCTCATTATTTTTTTAAACAATGTTATGGTTATATTATTCTCCATTTCATTTCATTTTCATTCCATTAAACTACATTATGTTATAAATAATTTCCTTCGATCAATACAAACATAGCCTATTCTTTCTAATTAATTTTTATTTTCAACTTGACCTGAACATAGTCCCGGCACTAGGTGGAAATATCACCACCCTTATACAACCCCCATAAAGCTAAGAACCAGCTAGCCAGACCTTACAAGATGACATACACATGCATATAAATTTTTAATACGTCTCACTCGCTCTACTCTCACTTAACTTGCATTATAAATCTACATAATTATAAGACGAAAAAAAAGCATACAAAGTCAATTATACATATTGAAGCTATACACATCTGATAATCCCACCTTCAATCATGGCAACCCAAGGAATATCCCAATCCCAAATCGAACTCATAATCGACACACCCACCATCAGAACCATTAATGCCTCACAAAATAATCAACATAGCCTTTTGATCATCATTGTCAGACGAATCAAGCAACCACTAAAATCAATCTTAACCAGATTTCATGCTGGTTACTTTAGAATCAGCTTGTCTCTAGGTGGGCAAACTTTATTATGGAAGACATTAATTGAACCAATTGATGTTGATGATGATACAAACACGTTACGTCACGTGCTTCACATGTTCCACCCCACGGCTTTTCTTGCACTTTGGTTTTTGGCTCTTGTTGTTCTTATTTTACTCTCTCTTCTTTATATCTTAAGATGCTTATTTTACTTTAATATGGTGAAAGTAGAGTTCTTGCACCCCGTGGGGGTTAATTATCTTTTTGCTCCATGGATCTCATGGCTTCTTTTGCTACAATCCGCTCCATTCGTTGCTCCAAAAACAGTATCATATCTAGTTCTATGGTGGTTTTTTGCTCTTCCGGTTGTAGCACTGGATGTAAAAATTTACGGTCAGTGGTTTACAGAAGGGAAGAAATTTTTATCAACTGTTGCAAATCCAACGAGTCAGTTAACGGTTATTGGGAACTTAGTTGGTGCACAAGCAGCGGCGAATATGGGGTGCAAAGAGAGCGCCGTGTGCTTGTTTTCACTAGGGATGGTTCATTATCTGGTGCTTTTTGTCACTCTTTATCAGCGTTTGTCGGGCGGCAATCGGCTGCCGTCTATGCTAAGGCCAGTGTTCTTCTTGTTCTTTGCAGCACCGAGTGTAGCGAGCTTGGCTTGGGAATCAATTACTGGTGCTTTTGATACAGTCTCAAAGATGCTCTTCTTTCTTTCCCTCTTCCTTTTCATTTCACTGGTAACGTTTTTGCATTAAAAAATTTTGGTCACGAAATTGACTAGCTAAGGAATTTATATCTGTCTGTACTATTCGAATTTAAAATTTTTGTACCATTTGGTATCATTTTCATGCTCTATTAAAATGTAAAATAGCCTTGGAATCTTTGCAGATGGTTACAAATCATACAGCTGGTTAAGATAGACTTATTTGAAAGCTCTTTATTAATCCTTTTACAATTATATAATATCAACCTAAATGAATTTGGATCCAGTACTAAGCGGTGCTATGCTAATCTTTTCATAAATAATCTTTTACTATGCGTATTTTAATATAGCAATAATGTATAGTTAAGATTTAGTTATATTTAAATTATAATCCACTATACCAATCATAATTTTGTAAAATACTCGGTACAAAGCTGATGTTAGTACTAAATTCAAGTAGGGTATATTTTTGGTGTATATATATATAAATTTTTTATTAGATTCTTGTTATGTATATGTACACATCATAACATAAATAAATTTATTAACAATTAACAAATAATTTTTCTTTTTCATATTTTATTTTGTTGATGTTTCCCTCACCTTTGAGGTTATTTATTCAATTTTTTTTGGGACTAAACAAGTACAGGTTTTTAGACCAACACTATTCAAGAGATCAATGAGAAGATTCAATGTGGCATGGTGGGCTTACTCATTTCCTCTTACTGTGCTTGCACTTGCATCAACTGAATATGCACGAGAAGTGAAAGGTGGCATTGCTCACGTATTGATGCTTCTTCTCTCGGCTCTTTCTGCTTTGGTTGCCATTTGTTTGTCAGTCTTCACTTTGCTCAACAGTAAAATGCTTTTACCAGACAACGATCCAATTGCAAGTCTACATATTGCCAGCCCTAATTCATAGTTACTGTTCTATTAGTGTGATTAGGGTTTGTGTGGATGCTATTTTATTCAACTTGTAAAATTTCTTGTGGTAGTAGTATAAGGCTATAAGCAGTCTCTAGGTTCAAAATCCGCACACTGTTCACAAAATGTCATTAGGGTTTTTAATAGAAATATTAATTTTGGTAATTAAGTTGTTCAACAAATTTTCTTTTGTACTTATTACATTGTTAAAGAAAAAATAAAAATAAAAATAAATAAATATTATTGTGTGTATTACATTTCTACATCAATTTGTCAAGCTTCAAGATAAGTTTTCCCTTCTAGTTGTCATGGTCAAGCCGTATCTGTCTCAATTGGTAATGGTCTTAAAATTAATTTATGGTCTCATAGATGATTGATGAACACTAAAAAATGTACATTTATTAAAAAAAAATAATTATTTTACACTTGTAATTTCATTAATCCCCTTAATTTAGCACAATTGTGAAATAATAATTAAATTTATGTTTTATATATTTTTATTGTGATTTTTATTTCTTATGTAGGTGAAATAATATTTTAGATGCATAACTAAAAAAATGGACATGACATTTGGATTTTGGAGACCAGAAACTTAAAAGAACGCTCTAACAGTGTACAATTTCAGAAATTCCAACTTTGCGTAATTTTCGTATTTTGGCCATAACTTTTTACTCTGATATCGAATTGAGGTAATTTCAGT
Source organism: Zanthoxylum bungeanum (assembly GCA_019454045.1). NCBI lineage: Eukaryota > Viridiplantae > Streptophyta > Magnoliopsida > Sapindales > Rutaceae > Zanthoxylum > Zanthoxylum bungeanum. Next base: position 22,522 of record SKCR01016278.1, on the reverse strand, counting down.
TCCAGATGAAAAAACTCAAATATCTACAATTTTTCTTTTTACAATATTTTCTAATTCTGAGGTTTTCAAGGTCGAAATTAATGAAGAAACTAGCGTATGCAGCATGTAATTTTTTTTTAAAAAATTAAAAATTAAAAAAAAAAGTCATATTTTTCACAATCCACTTTCGGTGGATTTTGACAAATATGGCCCTCCTTCTACACCTCAGTTCGTCAGCTTCCTCCATAGATTTCTCTTTTTGGGAATTTGTGAAGGGTCCTAACTCTTATGTGCTTTATTTTTTAAAATTTGTTGTAATTTTTTTCTTCATTAATAAAATTATGAGTTTTTTTTTTTATTCAAAGTATGAATAGCTGATTTCATTCTGCTGGGGTAAATGGTGAAACTCTTAATATGAGAATATAAATTAACCTTACTTATATTATAATATATGAATTGTAATCTGAAAACTAATTTTTAATTTTTTTCTTATATTTATGAGTGTCTTGATTCGCTGTAAACAATCTCATATTGGTTGTCACAATTAATACTTTACCCAATATTATATGAGAGCGTAATTTAAATATGAACTAATTATTGACAGACTTTGTTACCGTCTTTATGGATGATTTTATATATTTGGTATAATTGAGTACTTATCTGGACTTGTTACAGATAAATATTGTCCCTACCTATATGATTGGTTATATATATATATTTTGGCATAATCAATTCCTAAAATAAATTAACGGGGTAATAATGATAATTTATATATTATAAAAAATTAAGATTTCTTTTATATTTTAAATATCAAGAGTGGATCCCCTGGTCACAACATTCTATTAGTCCAATTTAAAATTACTCATCACTTCAATCAATTCAGCCCTTTTATTTTGTTACTCGAATTATTATTTATTTTACTAAATTTATTTCATGTGGATCGACCTCGAATTTATCGGTTATTTTAATATTCGATACTTTTATATTTGAGAGTAAAAAATCACTTTGTGAGAGTGTAACGGTGTAGAGATCAACCACTAAAATGCTTATTCCCAATCCTGTTCAGTTTGGCAGCGATCAAAGTAACTTCTATTGTTGATTTCATCATCAACAATTGCCTATGGATGTGCTGTTTATGGATATCAAATTAAACATGTTGATTTGGGAAGAATTTGGTCCATTATTCAGCCTCATCTTACATATCCTAATAGAGCTGATTTGTTTAAGTGGTCTATTTGCTCTTCAGGTTTGTTTTCGGTTAGGTCTTGCAAGCTTAATTTGCTTCTGGACAAATCCATATTGCACCAGAGACGGATCTTAGATGTTAATAATCAACTGTGTATTTTAATTAATTATTAATGTATCAAATTATTGACTATTAATTTATTTTTTTATTAAATTATTATTTTCTTAAAATATTAAATACTATTTTATTATTAATTATCAATATATTTTATATTTTATTTATTATTTATAAATTAATGTTGATTAATTATTAATTTAGTAATTAATTATATTAGGAGTGATCTTGTAATTTCCCATCAGTAATGAGAATGAAAATCTCTTTTTTATTGAGGTGGTGTGAATGAGATTCTCATTCTTTATTCGCTATTTGAAGTTGGGCCCACATATTTGTTCTCATTCCTATTTTAGCTTTTAGCAAGTAAACACTTATTTCATTCTCATTCATTCATTCTCATTTCATAATCCATCAAGTAAATACACTATAAGTTTAATCATTTTTATATAAAATTTAATGTCTAGCCCTTTTAGATTCACAGTATTTATATTTTGACCCTCTTAAGTTTGTCTTTGTCCCTAATAACTAGGGATGACAGTGGGTAGGGTTTGATGCAGGCTTGGTATCCACACCATACCTGCTGCGGGTTTTAATTTTCATTACCAAATCTGTATCTGCATATAAAAATAAATTATCAAACTCGCATTGGTATCCAACATATTTTTGAGGGTTTTTAAAATATCATATAAAAATAAATTTTTCGTGATAAAATATTATCCATCTATAATATGAAAACCAAATTAGTTAGAATATTAAGTCATCTATAATTTCTTTACATGTCAGTGGAGTTTGGTTTGAAGTCAATATGAAGTCGCAAATATTAAACAGAATATCAAACCAAAATTAATTCAAAAAATGATAAAGTAACTACAAAATGTAAGTCCTTTTATATGAGTGGATTTTCTTTACCATAAAAATATAAAACAAAAAATTTAAGTTTGCGGGTAGCGGATACTCACTGCGGGTATCCGCAGATTTTACTTAATTACCAAACCCGCAGCGGATTTTGTTTTAATTTACTAAAACCGCATAATCCATTTAAATATTTACCAAATATTATCCATTACGGACAAATTTTTACGGATTTATGGACTAAATTGCCATCTCTACTCAGAACCAATATTCTGCAACTTGTGCTGATATCTCTCAGCAGGTTGCTTGCTGATTGCAGCAATGTATTCCTTTCGTTGAGGAAACCAAAAAAATATAGTAAATATATTCGTCAGTGGAGGAGAATTTAATATTAGAGAGTAAGAGTTGGAACATGATTCGAATTCTTAATACCACAATATTTCATTTTTAAAATGCAATCGTTTTTATTAAACGGGCATTGTGCGCGAGCATATATAAAACATCATTTTCTTAATTAGATTTGTTGTTTGTATTTTTATATCTTGATGATCATGATTCTTCATTGGTGACTTTTCTCTCGTGTTATTCTTTTGTATATTACTATGTTTTTTTTTTCCTAGTGATTTTAATATATACTATTGATTATTTGATCTCAATTTAATGACAAGATATCTATCAATGAAAAAGACATTGATATAGCTTCTGATATTATCTTTTTGTTTAATTTTTTTCATGTCTTATGCAAAAACTATGTTCGTGTAATCAGAGATGGTCCAATCAACACAGACAGAAGCTCTAAAATTAAGATCTCAAAGAATTTAAGTATATAATATGATATTATATATTTTTTATCGTTTACCAATAAAGATTTTTATTTTAACAATTCATTTAGGTACTTTAAATTTAAAACAATACAGGACCGCGCCTGCTTATAATTCAATTTAAATTTATAATGCTTCGAATAATCAAAAAAGAAATTAACATATAAACAAACAAATGAGTAGCGAATAAACACAGAAAGTTGACTAAAATTAGTTAGGTAGATAGATCACACAACTGGATCACACAATTGAAAGCAAGTGCTTGGCTTTTGAAACTAACGCAAGGTAGCTAGCTAGCCCATGATGTGGGGGAAGATACTTGATTATAAAATTTAGAAAAAATATAGTAATAATTAGTAAATGTTTGAATTCAGAAAGAACAAATGTAGCACGATCAATAAAGAGATATGGCAACAACATGAAGATGATGGGCAAAACGCAGAGCATCGTTGAGTATTTGATAGAAGTCATAGGCAAAGTTCCCGTGGGGTTCCTTGCATGAAGAAAATGGACTCATTGGCTAACGTAATAATCAGAAATAAAATAAACAAGATATTCTCTCCCTGAAAGAGTATTCGTCTATCTGACTGGAACCACTCCGCTAACATAAAATATGTAACATATTTGGTCAGGATCACTTCGTTGATATCATAGATTTTATTTAATTTCTTCTTTCGGGATCAATTTATTCGTATCGAGAAATTATTTCTATCATTTGTTCTCTTAAATAACTGGTAGCTAATGTAGTGTCCATCTGCATTTTTTTGCTTTCTGTGGATCTTGACTTTTTGATACAAACCTACAAATAAATTTTCAGTGCTACTGTTTATTTATTGAATTAATGAGCCATGAATCGGCTATAAATTAATAGAGCTCTCATTTGAGAGTTAAATCATCCATAACAATTAAGTCTCATGTTAAGGGAGTTTAAAGAGTGTAGTTAGTGAGGATTTTTATTCAAGTTTTATAATACTTGTAAATTCAATTCAAGTAGTAATATAGAAAGAAAATTTTCCTCATAAACACTATTCATTCTTCAGTGAAAATGAGAAATATCAGTTCCTTTAAGATAGTGGGAATTGGTGATGTTCAGATACATACAAATGATGGGTGCACAATAACCCTGAAGGATGTCAGACATGTTCTAGAACTTCGGTTAAATATACTTTCGAGGGTAGCCATTGACAAATAGGGCTATGCAAATCACTTTAGTAATGACACATGGAGAATGATAAAATGTGTTATGGTTGTGGCTCGATGACATATTTGCGGCACTTTATACAAGATTCATGTGAAGATTTGTGAAGACAACCTCAATGTAGCTTAAAAATAGGCTTCTCAGAATCTGTGGTATCAGAGACTCAGTCACATGAGTGAGAAAAGACTATCTACCTAAAAGAAAAATATCTTATCACCGTCACCAAGAATGTTGCACTAGATCTTTGCAATCACTGTCTATTTGGTATGCAACATAGAATCTCCTTTAATTTCTACTATATAGGTAGATCAAAGTTGTTCAGTCTGATGCACTCTGATATTTGTGGTCACTTGAAGGTTAATTCATTGGGCTATAATAAATATTTTCTGACTTTCATTGATGATATTTCTCGAAAAGTGTGGGTGTATTTCTTGAAGACGAATGATCAAGTCTTGAATCACTTCAAGTTGTTCCATGCCATGGTAGATCGTGAAATAGGAAAGAAATTGAATGTGTTTCTGCATAAACAATGGAGGCGAGTACACCTCCAGAGTTCGATGGCTACGATAGAAGACACAACATTCAACATAAGAGAATCGTTCCACGCATCTCACAACATAATGGTGTAGCCAAAAGAATGAATTACACCATTATGGAGAAGGTAAAAAACATGATCAATATGGCTAAGCTGCTAAAAATCATTATGGGGAGAAGCTGTTAATGCCACATGCTACTTGATCAACAGATAACTATCTGTACCATTGAATTTTGAGATTACGAAGAAAGTGTGGTATGGTCAGAATTCATCATAATCTCACCTTAGAGTATTTAGTTATTTAGCCTTTGCACATGTATTCAAGGAGCTATGACAGAAGCTCGATGCAATAATTACTATATATATCTTTATAGGCTATGGAAACGAGGAGTTCAGATATAGGTTATGAGAGCCAAAGAAGAAAAAGGTCATCAAAAGCAGATATGTAGTGTTTCATGAAGACCATACAATATGAGACATTGGAAAGCCCATAATGTCTTCCAATTCCAGTGTCAATAAAATTGATTCAAATTTAGACCCAACACTAGCACGAGTTGCCACAGATAATAATGAGGTGCATGATAAAATTCCAGAAGCAGAACCAACAGAGGAAAAAAAAGGGTATTGAACAGAGGCAGTCACAACCTTCTCTATCAGAGGTTACATGATCATCCACAGATCTGGATGATGATAGACCTCCAGAAACCAGTGAACCTCAAGTACGAAGATCTGAGCGTGGTCGGATTCCATCAACCAGAATCTGACTATATTTTTCTTACTGATGAGGGGATCCAGAGAATTTCAAGGAAATTATATCTCATAAAGACAAAGAGAAATGACAACAAGAAATAGATGATGAAATAAAATCTCAGCAGAAAAATCATACTTATGAGATAATCAAGCTCTCATAAGGCAAGAAGATACTGAAGAACAAATGGGTGTTCAAGTTAAAGAAAGATGGCAGCGAAATTGTGGTGAAATATAAATCTTGATTAGTAGTCAAAGGATTCCAACAGAGAAATGAAATCGACTTTGATGAATTTTTTCATCAGTTGTAAAAATGACTTCAATCTGAGTTATCATAGGATTGGTAGCTAGTTTGAACCTAGAGCTTGAACAAATAGATGTCAAGACATTATTTCTTCATAGTGATTTACATGAAGAAATCTATATAGAGCAGCCAAAAGGTTTCAAGGTTTCAATAAAAGAGAACCTTGTTTGCAAGTTGAAGAAGAGTTTGTACAGTTTCAAACAAGCATCAAGACAGTAGTATAAAGATTTTGACTCGTTCATGGTGAGTCAAGGCTACAAAGAACTGTTATAGACCAGTGTACTTATATTCAAAGGTTTCTTGATGAAAATTTTATTGTTTTCTATTATATATAGACGACATGTTGATCGTTGGATAAGATACAATAAAAACCAATCAGCTGAAGAATGAACTCTCTAAGTCTTTTGACATGAATGACTTAGGACCAACTCGACAGATTTTGGAAATGCTTATAGTTCGAGACAGAAAGAACAAGATGTGGCTATCACAAGAAAATTACATTGAACGGGTGATCAAGATATTTACTATACAAAATGTCAAACCTGATATTACTCCACTAGCACACCACTTCAAACTGAGCATGTAACACCCCAATTTATTTTTCCTATTTATTAATTATGAGTGTTAGGAATTTAATGACTAAATTGTTAGGTTTATTAAAGTTGGAATTAAAAATGATGTTAGAGACTAGTTTATGGAGATAATTATTATTTGCCATGTGAGTTTATAAAAAAAAAAAAAAGAACCTAAGTTTGCCTTTCATTCCTTTTACATAAACACAACAACCATTTTTTGAAAAAAGAGAATAGGCGTGAGAGAGAGAGAGAAAAGAAAGAAAAAGAAGAAAAAAAAGAGAAAAGTGAGCGTTTTGGCCCCGATCTGTCCAATCCGGAACCGTTCTCGATCGGGTCTTTGAGGGAAGACATAGATTTCGAAGAGAGAATTATTTTGGTGGTGGTTTCATCTCGGGAAACTCCCAATTTTCGTAAAAATCCCGGTAAGAAATTTTTAGCGGTTTTTCTTGATTTCCCGTTGATCCGAATTTTACGGTGGCTGAACATTCACCGCCGATGTCCCGAGTCTTCCTCCGTGATTTCCCGACCATTCCGAGTAGTAATAGACATCTGAATCTTAATTTTCATGTAATTTATCGTTATATTCGGTTTATGCATGTTATGTATTTCAGAACGGAATTAGCTTTAAAGTATGATTAGTTTACGTGCTTAGACCATATAAATGATTACTTTGTGATTAGAAGTGAATGGTAGACTTTATCGAAAAATATAGTCGAGTAAGATTGTATGTGGGAAATTATTGTGAGCCAGACTTGAGATAGTGATGTTGGATTAAATTATGGATGTATATGTTGTGAATCGAATATAGATGTAAATTAATGATTATGGGTTGTATAATGGATGTCCGTATTATAGACGGAACCTTGCCGAAATTTCGTTACGATTACGAGAACGACTGAATCACGTTTCTTGCATATTCTTTCATCCATTCTAGTCAGGATTATGTTCCTTATAGTGAATTCTTTTGTCTCTTTAGGTGATCGTGATACAGTAAGCGGTGACAGTCCTGCTGCATAGTTCCTTTATCGGTAGTCAGCTCGCCAGGTGCGTAGATAAGCTTGTAACATTGATGTTTTCAAAAGTATATAGTATGTATGTTTTCTTAAATGATTTTTCAAGGTAATGCATTAAATGATTTAGTTTTTAGAAATTTTATATTTTGGTATAAAGTATGGATCGAATATTGGTTATGTTGAAATCATGATTTGTGATATATGATAAACTTGCATGATTTGAGATATATGAGCATGTGTTTTAGAATGATTTTTATGCTAGGATACACCTCGTGTACTTATATGTGATAAATTATTTACCATGAGACAAGGTCTCATGTTGTCAATTTTTGCTCCGGATGCCAGTTATTGCCGTGGGGATACCCCATATTGTCAGCTTTGCCGTAATGTCACGAGAGTGTGCATATAGATGAATGATGATAAGTGTGATTTATACCCACTTATTATGACATCCTTAGTCTATTATTTTGTTAGGTTTCGTGTCATTTAATGTCAATTATGATTATTTTATGTTTTATTTGTAGGAGCATTAATACATGGATCTTGGGACATATGCATGTATTTTGGGACCATACGGATGCATCGGACACGCACGGGAGCATTAGAAACAAAACGCAGGAACCAGTGATATATTATCACTAGCGCCGCGGCGCAAAAGACCAGGCGCCGCGGCGCCTTCAAGATCCAGCACTCCAGCCAAAATACCGAGAATAAGACGCCACAACGCCATGTCAAGCGCTGCAGCACCTTCAAGCCAAACGAACCCATACATAATGCCGAGACCAAAGCGTTGTGATGTCATTCTACTCGCGCCATGGCGCCATATGAAGCCATACATAAACCTGTGAACAAGGCGTTGTGGCGCCAACTTATTCAATCTGTGGCGCTGCGTACATACATGCGAGACAACACGCGTCCAGAAACATATTTTTAGGGTTTTTTCTAAGATACCCAATGACTCCCAGCCTCCACTATAAATATATTAGTTCATCCATAACTTAAAAGGGGGAGGCTAATACACATCACAAAACACCAAAATACATATTTTATAGAGATCCAAGGAGGAGGATTGAAGAGCAACAAGAGGAGACACAAGCGGTGACATCCGAAGAGGAAGAGATTCAATTCGGATTTTATCATCTTATTTCTTTCTTAGAACTCTAATGATTTCCATTAGATTCATGACCTTGTTCTTATTATTTTTTATCTATTGTCATGAACTAAACTCCTTAATTATGGAGAATGATGTAATTGATGTTTGAACCCTGTATTATTTGCTAATTTTGTTATGAAGTTTTATTGATTTATTTATATTCTTTTGAGTTTAATGTTTTGTGTTTGCTGGCCACAAATATGATCATATATGTTTGAAATCTATCACTCGAGAGAGAGAATTTTGAATGGATCTAGAGAATATGACCTATTATTTTATAGAGTTCGAGAGAATCTGTAGTTCCTTTGAAGTCGTTAACATAGAATCTAAAAGCGTAATGAGTTGTTAACTACTAGATTTTTATAGAGATATCGAAGTCTATAGTTGATGATATTTTCACTCGGCACTCGAGAGAGGGAGTGGATATTTTAGGAATCTTGACTTATAAACAATATAAATGAACAATGATTAACTGACATGATAAATATATGAGGATAGCTATGTGAAATCATGATCTAGAATCTCTATCGTATTAGTTCCTCCTATCTAATTATTTTTATATTTATTTATTAAAATCTTTATTATTTATTTTCTAAATAAAATTAGGATTATCAATTGTAGTATTTAGTGCGAGTTAACGCAATCCATGTGGGTTCGACACTCTAAACTCATTTATACTAAAACTTGACACCGTACACTTGTGGTACGATATAAAATATCACAACAAATGAAAAACTATATTATTACATAGTATTCTTGAGCAGAATGAGTTTTATGAAAAATGAGATTTACGATTTCAAGTAAATGTTTGAAATACTGATTTACAGCTTATGTATTTATTTATATTATGAAAGACTTATTTGATCCTCCCTGATACTTATTTATCTACGGCACTAAGCTGTGATCCATTGCACTAAGCGTGAGCTTACCCCTTCCTTTAATTTTACAGGTTTAGCAGATTAGTAGATTATTCATTTTTCCATCTGCTGTTTCATCATCATTTCCTGCCAGTAGAGAAAGATTGTGCCAACAATAGTGTGTCTTTGTTACGTTTTTTTTATTATAGTTCTAGATATGTCATTCTTGAGAGAATTTATTATTTGGATATAAACACTGAGCCGTTATTTGATACTGAGAATATTTATATTTTAGCATTGATATTTCTTTGAGTTGGATCATGAAGATCCTATTTATATGATGACATTATTCAGTTTAGAATTGTCTTTTGTATTTGGAGGATTAGTCCTTTTTACATGGGAAACTTTATCCGTTTCAAGTCTCCGTCTCACCCCTACCCTACCCTAGGGGACGGTCTGACAGAGCAAGAGTTTGCCCCCCTCATCCAAGAAAGAAATAGATGAGACATCATCAATATCATATTCTTAAGCTGTTTGAAGCATAATGTATGTTATGGTATGTATCATGTCAGATATTGCTCACGCAACGGATGTAGTTAGCAGTTTTCTCTATAATTCAGGAAATGAACACTGAGAGACAGTCAAATGAATTCTCAGGTACCTCAAGGTACATCAAAGTTATGTTTTGTACTACGAGGGAGCTGATCAAATCTTGTAATGCTATACTATATACATATTCAGATATGACATGAGATTTTATGGTAGAAAATTAATCATAATTTCTATATACTTTTGCAGGGGGAGTTTCTCATGGCAGTTAAGATTGCCATAGATGTATTACATTATCCACAACAGAAGCTGAGTATATTGCAGCAATGGAAACAAGAAAAGAAATATTGTGGTTAAAGTGATTTCTCCAAGAACTATGGATCAAACAGACAGAATACAAGATATATTGTGATAATTAGAGTGCTATTGACTTGAGTAAGAACTCGATATATCATTCTCGGACAAAGTACATCAATATTCGTTATCATTGGATACGTGAGTTGATGGATCAACAACTGTTGAGAGTATTGAAGATCCACACAAAGGAAAATTCAGCCGACATGTTAACAAATATGGTTATTCGGGATAAGTTAGAGCTGTGCAGAGACAAAATTGAATTAGTTGTCAGATGACGATCATTTTAGATACAGCTGAAGAAGGATAACTATAGTGTCCAGCTGCATTTCTTACTTTCGGTGGATCTTGACTTTTTTGTGCAAACATACAAACAAACTTTCGGTGCTACTGTTTATTTGTTGAATGAGCCATGATTTGACTATAATAGAGCTCTCATTTGAGAGTTAATCATCCCCAATAATTAAGTTCTATGTGAAGAGAGCTTAGAGAGTGTAGTTAGTGAGGTTTTTATTCAAATTTTGTAATACTTGTAAATTATATTAAAGTAGTAATAGAAAAAAATTTCCCATAAAATTTTTTCAGTGATTAGAGAATTACAATATATGTATTGAAGGAAGCCTACTACCACAAGGTATATGTGTGTGTATGTATAACGATTGTCAAAATCAATTGGGTTAAGTATTTTATTTGATGACTTTTTATATTTGAATAAAGGGTAAGGTAGTGCTTTATAATTAATTGGTTACCATGCATATTGTACAAGACATATGTTGACATCAAATATTGTCTGCTATGATAAAAATCAAGCTAAAAAGTTTGGCTTACAAATTCGGACAAAATCTAAAAGACAAAAACAAATTTTGATTTGATTTGGGTTTAGGAAAATGTTTGCCTAAACATGAGGTAACCTCGAGATAGCCCTTTTTTCCATTAAATGTGGCTAAATGAGAGACTTTTGCATTTACGGTCGGTCGGTCTCTCGACGCGTCGAGTTGCAGCCAATCCGCTTTTCCACCCAGCTTTCAAATTTGATTCGAATCCTATATTTGGTCATTTAAATTTTACATGTAACTATCTGTTATTTGTTTAATTTATTTTATTTAACATGTTTTTTTTTTTTTTGAATCGTTGGAAACCTCACTCGTTCCGGGCTTAAGCGGAACAGGTAAAACCTCCCGCTGTCTCAGGCTCTTACAAGAAACTCACTCTCTGGATTCGAAATCATTACCTCAATGTGAGATCCTGAACCTTACACCATCAAGCCACGTCCCTTGGGGACTTATTGAACAATGTTAATATAGAGTTTATGTCAAAATTAATGTGGCAGACCTGATACATGTGACCTGTATACTATAAAACCAATAAAACTTGAGAAGGCTATGGTATAAAACCCTAAATTTAAGGGGTCATAAACTCACAAAATTGGTATCCTAATTGATATGTCACCAATACAAAATCACTATACTTAGAATGGAAATTGATATGCATGGATCTTGGATTTTTTTTTTTTTTTCTTTTTCTTTTGTTTTATATTCGGTTATCATTTTATTTTTCTTATTTATGTATTTATGTTTTTAGTTATGTTCTTATTTATTTATGCTGTTTCTCGTGCTTCTGTTGCTTCTGACTTGGAGGATTGTTTTGCTGTGATGGTGTCGTTTCAATGAGGTTATTTGTTGGGGGTGGGGGCTATCAATGCAAGGCGTTACTATCACATCCCGTGCAATGTGGCTTTTGGTAGTTTATTTTGTGTTAGGGTTTTCTCTTGGGTTTTTTATTTTTTATTTTTTGTGTTGTATTGTAGTTTTTATTTTTCTTACCGGGTCTTAGTCATCTCAAATTCAATGTCGATGGTGTGTTGTTACTCTGAATATTCTTTATTTCTCTATTGATGAGGTGATAGTATTTACCGACGATAAATTGAGATTGGTTGACTAGGCCGATATCATACATTCTTCACATATGTTCAGTATGAAGTTAAGGTATGATTACATTTCTATTTATTTTGAGGAGGTAGTAATGAACTGAGTTTTTTTTGTTCTTTTATATTGTTAGGTTGAGTTCTAACAAGGTTTATGATCTGTTGACGGTGAATTTTGGTCTCAGGTTAATACGGGAATATCACCTCCGAGAGAATCCTCCTTCAACGGTGAATTTGTTTGGTTATGGGGGACCAAAAGCAAATTTAGCGAGAGACAGATAAACACACCAATCAACAAGGAGATTTAACGTGGTTCGGTGGATTTTGGATCCGACCTACGTCCACGGGCAAGAACAGGATGGTACTTTTTATTGCTCCAATATGCTCCTCAAGTCTCTTTTTTGTTTTTACAAATCAGAGCTTGATGATTCTGATCACTAATTTTTTTGATGATGCATTTTACACATATTATGCCCTCCTATTTATAATAACACAGAAATCAGATTCCTATTTGCATAAGAAATCCTAGTTGATCTTTAGTCTTTTTCCTTGTAAGGATTCATAGTCTGATTCTCCCTTCTATTTTCTTATTCCTTTTCGGATTCTGACTTCATTTCCTTGTGAGAGTAGGATAATCCGTTTTATCTTATCCGCAAGAATAGGGTGGTCGTCATCTTGAACATGACTCGTCGTCCGTCGGTCTTCATGAGGTCGGTCCATGACAATCTTTTATGCTGAGAGTGTTTCTGCCGACCTTATAGTGCTCGGTCATCCGAACCAAAGTGGTCGGTCTTCACATATTGTGTCGGGGTCGGCTATATGATCTCAACCAGTCAGGGGAATTACCCTTCTGTCCTCGTCGTGTTGTCTTAAATGTTATAGTGCCTAAAAACACCATCAACATCTGTCCCCTAGTTCTCGGTTCCAACAAGTGTGTAAGTTGGTGCCGGGAACTACATAAAGATGGTGTTTTTGTTTCGTCTCTGTTGGAGGTCGGTCCGTGTTGAGAAATGTCCTGTCGCCTCTTTTCAAGCGCTTTGTCTTGAGACAACGCAACAATCACGTCCGCTTAAATGCCTATCAAATAAACTTTAGGTTTCTTCTAAGTTCGACACTTGTCAAACATCCGCCGGGTTCCCGCCAAAAAGGGAACGAATCGACCGTGTAGAGGCGTCTTCACAGTGGGATGATCTCAGCCGTCCGTTCAAACTTGGGAGTCCTCTTTTGCAGTTGACACATGACATTCATCCAGGTTCTTCCTTTAGATCCAACGGTCATGAGCGTCCTGGTCATGACTATAAGAAGGCGAGGCTTTCACTGTTCCATCTTTTTCGGCAATTTCTCATTCTTTTCTGAAAACCTCTCTGTGATTCGCCCAACTCCGTGCTCTCGAAGCTCAACCGTGGTCTTTTTCTTTTTCTTTGCTGCGAACATAAGGAACGGGCACAACCGTACTGCACAACCTCCTGCTTTTTCCGAGAAGAACAAGTAAGTCCTCTGAACGACCTCTTCCTTTTTTGTGTTTATGAATCTGTGTTTTGCTAGGGAAAGATTTATGGTTTTGCTGGGTTCTGCTTTAGGGCACTTTTAGAGGCCACATGTTTTAGCTAATGTGGAAACCGTGGGTAATTTCTTTTAGTTTATAGACTGACTTCCCCTTCCTTCTTTGTTTCTTCTGGGTGTCAGGGATGTCTGACAACAGTTCCTCCCTGAAAAGCCTGCTAAAATCTCAACTCCCCCTGCTGAGGAGCTTTCCTCGGGCTCGGGGGCACCTAGTGTAAAGACCTTGACACTACCCTTACTCCCTCTGAGATCGAACAAGACTCCTACCATCAGAGGGTTCCTCGGAAGGACCCAGAGCCCTTGTGAACTTGGATCGTCGGCTCTGGATATGAACCGTCCCTCTCAAAATAACTGAGGATGATCTGGCACTGTTGCGGCAACGATGATGATTCCCAATATATTGCCCTTGAAGTTCCCGGCCCGATGGATCGTGCTAGTCAACCTGATGAGGGCTCGGTGGCACTTCTTCCTGCTTTTTTTGAGTGTGGGCTTACGGCTGCTGATGCAACGTTATTTTGCTTGGATGCTGGCCGAGATGGAGATTGCCCCTTGTCAATTGAGTTTAAATAGTTGGAGGATTCTGGCCGGCATATATGTGGTTTGGCACCGGGCAGGCTTAGGTGTACCCTGTTTGGAAGAGGTGAAGAGGTTATATCGTTTGAAGTCTAACCCAAAGACTCACTACGGTTGGTATTACCTCTCTGCTTATGATAGTTCGTCCAACCTTGTCCAGAAACTCCCCGACTCTAACAAGAACTTCAAGGATCTTTGGTTTTGGGCTACTGGGGATTGGGGTCGGGTCCTGAGATCGTTTGAGGAGGACGTCTCGGTTCCGGACATCTTCAGGGCGGAGGTTAGGAGTTTAATACCCCCCCTCTCTCTCTTTCTTTTTTTTATTCCTGTTCTTAGTTTCTTAGGTTTCTAACTTCTTCTGGTTCCTCCCAGCTTGTTGGCGAGATGCTCCCAAGTTTTCGTCAGGTTCGGAGGCGGGTAACATTGGGCTCGGGGGTATGCTGCCCACTGGAGGAAGTTGGTCAATGATGCGGCCTTTGTTGATTCGGGCCTTACTCGGACCGTCCCTCCGGAGGTCTCGGGTCAGATAGGTGGATGTCTGCTGGCTGTTTTGATGATTTTCCCTGTTTGTTTATCATGTGTTTGATGTCTTTGTTATATTCTCGGATCCTAATTTCTTTCTTTCCCCATTTTTGTAGGCATGTCGAAGAGGCCAAAGTTTCTCGAGAAATTGGCCGGTACTATGAAGAAGGCCGGTCATGCGGAAACTGGAACTTCCCGGGCACAACCTGACCCTGCTGGGGCTGAGAGGGAGTCTCAATGGAGAGTTCAGCCGGCTTCTCGGGGTCTATCTTCTCCTGGTGCGCAGTCGTCAGGATCTGCTCGTCTTGTCAGTCCGCCGAAGCCTCTTAGGAAGAGGAGGCGTCAGTTCGGGTCGGAGGAGACCGAGTTGGTTCAAGAGGAGGAGGAGGATCCTGCCCCGGGCAAGAAGAAAGACGTTCGTCGGGGGAAAAAATCATATGTGGGCTCCTCCAAGAAGCGAAAGGGTCATGTAATCCTCGGGTGGATGATTTGGGAGAGAGCATCCGGGAGGCTACTTCTCATTTAGTGCCGGCTTTCAATGAATTGGCCGAGGTCATTCCCCCGGGGGAGGTCTCGAGATATGATAATATCTCTCCCGAAGCTGTAGTGACCGAGATGAGCTCTCAAATGGTAAATGTAGTTTTATTCTTCTTTTTTTCTGACTTTGGTTCTCGGTCTTCTTCGTATCATATCTTGACTTTCTTTTGTTTTTTTTTGTTTTTTGTGCAGGCTACTTACCTCATGGCCAAAAACAAAGACCTCATTCTGAGTCTGTTTTCCGAGGGTGGTCAGGCCCAGAGGCTCCAGAATCGTCTTACAGAAGTGGAAGTTAAAACTGGCCGACCGGGAGGAGGTGATAAAGAATCACGAAGCGACCGCCATTGAGAACTTCAAAATTAATAAGGCTCTTAAGGCTGCTGCTGCGTTGGAGCGAAAGCTTGCCGACAGTGCTCGGGAGGACTTGAAAGCTGCCCAATATGAGATTGGTGCCTTGAAGGCGAAGGTGGCCAGTGTTGAAACCAAATTGAAGGCCAATGATGAACAAATGGCGCGGGCCCGGGACGATCTCGAGAAGAAAGAGGCCGAGCTTGAGGAGAGAGAGGTCGATCTTGAGGCCGAGAAGGAGGCCATCCGTCTTGAGGGGGTTGGTGATTGTGCTGGTCTAATACCGATGGTGCTGCCAAGTCTGAACATGGACCCTATTTATGCGGCCATCAGCTTTTGCAAGGGGGATATATCTGAGGAGGAGTTTCGGAAGTGACTTCCTCTTCATTCCGAGGAGGTGATGGATCCCGCCCCGGTTTCGGTTGTTCCGGCTTCTGAGGCTCCCCATGAAGAACGACCTGAGGTTCCTGCCACCGGCGAGGACTGACTTGAGATCCCTCCCCCTATCCCTGAAGCAGAGGTCTCCCATGCTGCCGAGGATGAAGCAGCTGTTCCTCCCCCTGAAGTCGAGCCAATCCTTCCGCCGTCTGAGCTGGCTGAGGAAGAAATTCCTGCCCCTGTGCGGGCTGAATGAAAAAGGGTAACCCGACCGAGGCCCTGTGTACACTTTTTGTAATAAAAACTTTCAAGTTTGTATTTTGACATATGTATATATATATATATGTATTTTTCGTGTCTCTTTTTTTTTTTTTTTTTTTTTTTTTATCTCTTTCTCCTTTTTTCTTCTCCTGTTGTCCGAACAATTTTGAGACCCTTCAGGGGTCAGCATGAGCCGGAGGGGTATAACCCGACCCCGAGCTAAGTGATAGACTTTAGATTCTGGGGGAGTGTTTCCTCCCCAAATCGAAGGAGTTGGCCCGGTGGGACGCAACTCACCCCCGAGCCGAAAAGGAACTTGGACCTGGGGGAATGTTACGTCCCCAGTCCAAAGGGCTGACTCGGTGGGACGTACCCCGACCCCGAGCTGAGAAAGGAACTTGGACCTGGGGGATGTTACGTCCCCAGTCCAAAGGGATGACTCGGTGGGACGTACCCCGACCCCGAGCTGAGAAAGGAACTTGGACCTGGGGGAATGTTACCTCCTCCCAGTCCAAAGGGCTGACTCGTTGGGACGTACCCCGACCCCGAGTGAGAAAGGAAACTTGCCTGGGGGAATATTACCTCCCCAGTCCAATGAGCATGACTGGTGACGTAACCCGACCCCGAGCTGAAAGAGGTACTTGGCTCTGAGGGAATGTTCCATCCCCAGACCAATATGCATGACTCGGTGGGACGTAACCCGACCCCGAGCTGAAAGAGGTACTTTGGCTCTGGGGGAATGTTCCATCCCCAGACCAATATGCATGACTCGGTGGGACGTAACCCGACCCCCCCCGAATAACTGAATGGGCCTCGGCGGAACAAAGTCCAGCCCCGAGCCGATCAAGTCTTAGTGCTTGTCGTTTCTTTTTGTATTAGGCGCTAATTTGTCCCCGGTTTTTGAGTAAGTCTTTCTATTTATGTTTTAAGAAAGTGGACGAGAACCTTTTTGAAAAGAGAAAGTTTTTATTAATGTTTCGGGGACAAACTGCCATTTTTTCAGTTGATTTGGCGGCCACATGCTCTTTGTCTGATCGTCATATACTTTCGTGGTCAATGTATTTGTTCAGATATCCGTTTCGTGCTAGGTCTTCCATCTGCTCTCGCAGATCTTTACATCCGTCTGTTGCATGTCCTCTGGAGTTGTGGTGTACACAATAAGCCTTTTGGTTCCTCTTGTCCGGGGGAAACCTTCGTTGGTCGGGTTCTACTAAGAGGCTTTTTCCCTGGATCTCCATAATAATTTGTCCCAGTGGCTTCTTTAGGGGAATGTATGCATCTTCCCCGACCACATGGTTTACTTGGGTCGGCGCCCTTCTCTCTTGGTTGTCTCGGTGCAGTGGTTTTGAACTCCTTGTGCTTCGGGGGTGGTCTTCTGGATTCTCTTTCTGTTCGGCGGGGGGCGCCCTCCCTTGTGGTTCTTTCTCTGATGGTGTTCCCTTTTCGGGATACTTTCTCCTCGTTCTCTAATAAAACGAATTTTCGAGCCACCTCCAGGGCGGTTTGCGTAGTCCGGGGTGTCTTGGATCCTTAGATGGGTCCATAGTCTTCCGACCTTCAAGGCTCCCCTTCAAGCTTTCCAGGGCCTCGGGGGATTCGTACCCTCCGACTTCGAGTACCATATTATGGTATCTTTCAATAAATATCTTCAAAGGTTCATCGTCTCCTTGCTTCATAATCCTTAGTTCTCCATCGTTTTTCTGGGGACACAAGCCCCCTTGAAGTGTCGTATGAATGATTTCCTCAGTTGTGCGAAGCTGCTGATGCTTCTTGGGGCTAGGCTTCTATACGATAGAATGGCCGGTCCGGCCAGAGTTAAGGGGAACACTTTACAGATGGCGTCCCCTGTTACCCCCCTTGTACCTCCATTAGTAGGACGAAACCTTCAATGTGGGTTTTGGGATCGGTATGGCCCTTGTATGGTGTCATGGTCGGCATGTTGAATCTTTTTGGGAATTTCTCTGATTTTTATTTCTTCTGTGAGGGGGGACTCATCTTTGCCGTCCTGGACATCCCCTCTGTTTGCATTGGGGTATACTCCCCATTTGACCAGCTCCTCCCGTAACCAAGATTTCATGCCGCTGTCTTTGGTTCCATGTCGCCTCCTGTGGTTTCTCTCTTTTTTTGCTATCTCGGGAGCGGCGCTTCTCAGGATCGGTGTCCTCTCGCACTTTTTCGGTATATTCTTTCCCTCTTCTCCCGGGTGCTGTGAGGGCTATCGTAGGAGGAGTCTGGTGATGATTTGTCATCTTCCTCCTCCCATGTGTCCTCGGTTTGGGAATCTCTCTGCACTCACCCCCCATCTCTCCCCCTGTATGGTTCCCTCCTCCGGGGTCTGTCGTCTTCACTTGTATCGATAATTCTTTTTCCTTATGCTATTTCATTCCCTTTGTCGGCTAGTCCCGGCCTCGAATTTTCCGTTGTGTGCTCCTTCCATCTCTTTTCTAACCGGTCTACTATCGCTTTTAGCAGAGTTTTGGTTTTCCTCCCTTTCTTTCCTAAGGTTTTTCCTCGATCTTTTCCATCCAATCTGCAGCCGAGTTCCCTGATGATTGTTGGTTCCTCCGCCTTCCGCCATTGTTTACTACGCGAGTTTGCTTTTTTTTGAAATCCCCACAGACGGCGCCAACTGTTGACGGTGAATTTTGGTCTCAGGGTAATACGGGAATATCACCTCCGAGGGAATCCTCCTTCAACGGTGAATTTGTTTGGTTATGGGGGACCAAAAGCAAATTTAGCGAGAGACAGATAAAACACCCAATCAACAAGGAGATTTTAACGTGGTTCGGTGGATTTTTGGATCCGACCTACGTCCACGGGCAAGAACATGATGGTACTTTTATTGCTCCAATATGCTCCTCAGGTCTCTTTTTTGTTTTTACAAATCAGAGCTTGATGATTCTGATCACTAATTTTTTTGATGATGCCTTTTACACATACGATGCTTCCTATTTATAAAAACACAGAAATCAGATTCATATTTGCATAAGAAATCCTAGTTGATCTTTAGTCTTCTTTCCTTGTAAGGATTCATAGTCTGATTCTCCCTTCTATTTTCTTATTCCTTTTCGGATTCTGACTTCATTTCCTTGTGAGAGTAGGATAATCCGTTTTATCTTATCCGCAAGAATAGGGTGTCGTCATCTTGAACATGACTCGTCGTCCGGTCGGTCTTCATGAGGTCGGTCATGACAATCTTTTATGCTGAGAGTGTTTCTGCCGACCTTATAGTGCTCGGTCATCCGAACCAAAGTGGTCGGTCTTCACATGTTGTGGTCGGGTCGGCTATATGATCTCAACCAGTCAGGGAATTACCATTATGTCATCGTCGTGTTGTCTTAAATGTTATAGTGCCTGAAAACACCATCAACATGATCCTTTTCATATAACTTATCAATTAGAGTTTCTTTAAATATATAGTTTTTATAGTAGAGCTTTTAGAAATCGAGTTTTTGACCCAAAAATGTTGTGATTCTCTGATCACTCTAGAATGTATTTGAGGAAAAACTCAAATCGTTTCTATTACTTACAAGAATATAATACAATTGTTAAACTTTACAAAAAAAAAAATCTCACTTACACTCTCTCAACACACACTTTGGGATGCTAACAACTGAGATTCAAGTTTCATTTTATAGGACAAAAACGTGTGCTACAGTGCCACACGTTTTTGCCAACTCAAAATCATCCCTAAAATCATGGCAATCACCACCTAAAGTTGTCTTGACAACTTCTTCATTAGTCTTCAAAGGTTGATTGATTGTTGATGCTTGCTGGAAAAATATGCAAGGCTCATGCATGCATGTTGGTTCCCACAAAAAAAATTAGGTGTTTGATTGTGCATGCGTGAGAACTTTTATTAAAAAAATATAAAATTAATTTACTAGATAAGTTTTTTTTTTAGTTGTGTTATTAAAGAAATTAAACAACGTTGTTAAATTAAATAAGGTATACATACAATTATTTTTTATATAAATTTTTTTTAGCTCTACTCCCAAAAAAACTAACTTTTGAGTTTTACTAGTAGAAGTAAAATAGTTTTTAATTCTCAAAAACTCTACTTAAATACAACTAAACACCATCAAAAAATTCAAAAAGAGCTTAAAAAAAAAAAAAAAAAAAAACTGTTTTACTTCTGCGGGAAATCATCAACACTTAGTCTCTACTTCTCCTAAATCTCAGAGCTGTAATTAAGCCTCTTATGAGCACGTGATATAAATTAGTGTATAAGATAACATTTAAACGTTATAATAAATAAATAATTAATGTTAATTTATATTATCATAAAATTATAATAATACTAAAATATAAAATTAATTTTAAACGTCAATTTATACTCTATCTTTTACTAATAATTTATAAATTAATTCATACTTTCAATTTAATACTTACTACTAAATTCAGCCTTAATTGAATGCCAGTACTAAAACCGAGAGGTGTTGTGAAATGAAAGAGTGTCCGCTTTTCAGAATCATTCATGCTTTGATTTGATGTGAAATGACTACTTGGAGACTTAACAACGTTAACTTATGTAAAATTTGTTTTAGCATAACCTAGATTTCACCTAGTACTGATCGATGCATCGAATATACCATGAGATCTTTCACATCATTCCCCAAGCAATGTCTTCTTTTTGCAAATCATACAATTTGATACGTCTAAATGGCTAGATTTTAAGGTTTTTTTTTTAAAGAAAATAATAAGATTAGTGCTAAGAGAGGCTATGCAGTTTTGCGATCACAAAACTTCGAGATATATATATATATATATATATATCTGACGATTTTTGAACTATCATCCTAGATAGGGTCATCAAAAATCGAAATATTTAATGACGGTTAGATAACTGTTATATTTTTAAAATATCATAAGACTGTCCTTATTTGCCACATTTCATGACAATTATTTAATATAGCTGTCATCTATTTAGAAAAAACGATGACAATTATTATTAAAGAATCGTAATTTTATATGGTTAAAATCAATGACGGTTATTGGTTACCATTTAATGACCGTTTTTATAAACAACCGTCATTACATGTTATAATAATAAGGTCGGTTATATTAATAAACCGTCATTATTTCTATGTTATTATATTTAATGTCTGTTTATTTTTTAAACCATCATTTTTTATGCCATTTTATTTAAAAAACAGTCATAATATTTTTTTAATAACCATTTTTTAAAAAATCGTCATTAAATCTCCGTCATCTATATGCTTCTCTGGAGTAGTGAAAAATCATTCCCTTAATTTTTATCTAATTACTACCATTTATATAGTAAGGCACAATCGAGTTCTGTTTATATAAGCTGAATTGTGTAAAGATTTAAAATTACATTACTTCAAAACTAACTCAAACTTCATCAAATTTTGTACCCAAATTCAACTCCTAAGATTTTTTTTGAAAACGTTAGAAATCTCGCCGTCAAACTATTTGATCCGAACTGAAGCAGAATAGGTAAAATCCTAAATTGTCTTAGATTATTACAAGAAATATACCTCCGGATTCGAATCCAAGACCTAATAAACAAGTCTTAAATTTATTACCACTAAGTCACACATATTGCGGAAACTCCCAAGAACTTATTAGCCCCAACTACTACCTCAGTTATGAGCTTTGTGACTCCACAAAAAAACCATTTGAATATCTTAAAACATATCAAAGCAAAGTAATGCTTCTCTTACAAATCACAACAGAATTTTCCATCTCTCTCTCATGAAATTAAAGTAAACTCGAATTAACATTATTATTTACTCATTTTAGTTTAGCTGCTATAATAACAAAAGTACCTTGGTGGGGATCACAACTCACAAGTCAGTTTTAATAAGCTATTTTAAGTTAACACAAATAAATAATATATATATATATATGTAAAATAGTGGTGTCAGTTATCTATACAATAACTTACTAATATCTTATCCCAAGTTATAAATAGTAAAAAATTAACTAAATAAACCCTCAGTTAATTTAATATATTTTACCTTCTTGAATGATATTACCACATCACCCCTATACAATTGTGGTTCTAACTCTTTTTAGATATTTCATTTTCCTTCAACCAAACACTGTCGTTTTTTGAAGCCCAGGCCTGGTCAAAAACGGGAACGGTGATTCCTAATTGGTTACTTGATAAGTGGTGAAAATGTACTTTGAAACATCAATTATATAGGCTTATT
>SKCR01016277.1:0-63282 GCA_019454045.1 Zanthoxylum bungeanum | reverse complement strand
TCAGGGCATTCTTGGGAAAGATTCAGTACATCAGTCGGTTTATTGCCAAGTTGACATCGGTATGTGAGCCTATCTTCAAACTGTTGAGAAAAGATCAGCCAGTGAGATGGAATGAACAGTGTCAGACCGCCTTCGACAGAATCAGAGAGTACTTGGTGAAGCCACCCGTATTGAAACCTCCGAGGTCGGGTAGACCTTTGATATTGTATTTGGCTATAGAATCAGAAGCATTGGGAGGTATGATGGTACAGGCAGATGAGACAGGGGTAGAACATGCAGTTTATTATCTGAGTAAGAAGATGCTCCGTATGAGGCTCGATATCAGGAGGTTGAGAAGATCTGTCTTGCAGTGGTATGGGCTTCCAGAAAGTTGCGACATTACTTCCAGTCTTACAAGATCCAGGTGGTGGCAAAGGAGAATCCTCTGAAATATCTTCATTCAGTGCCTTCACTAGTGGGAAAACTGGGCCGATGGTTGGTATTGTTGACAGAGTTTGACATCGAGTATATCACCTCCAGAGTGATCAAGGGATGAGCAGTAGCGGAGTTTCTGGCATTGCAACCTGTTGAGGGGGATCAGTGTAAGTTTGAGTTTCCAGATGAAGAGATCCAAGCGATAACAGTTCAGAGATGGAAGATGTATTTTGACGGAGCAGTGAATTACAAGGGAGCCGGAATTGGGATCGTGATAGTAACCTCTGAGGGAGAGACTTTGCCTTTGGCTAAGAGGTTGACATTCAGAGTGACTAATAACATGGCCGAGTACGAAGCATGTGCTTTTGGTTTGACAACATTGATAGCCTTGAAGGCCGGGAGTGTGGAAATCTACGGAGATTCTATGTTAGTAGTCCAGCAGATGCGAGGAGAATGGGAATTGAAAGAGGAATGGTTGAAGCCTTACCTTTTTCACCTCAGAAAATTGGCACAGGTTATCCCCGAGTGTAAGTTTCAGCACCTACCGAGAGAAGAGAATCAGATGGCAGATGCATTGGCTACACTTGCAGCAACTTGGGAAAATCCAGAAAAGTTAGTAATGAGGCCGTTGACACTGACAACAGCAAGTAAACCTGCTTATGAGATAGAAAAAATTCTGGAAGTTGAGGTTGACGGCGGTAAACCTTGGTATTATGACATTCAGAGGTATCTGGAACATGGTGAATTCCCGGAAGGGGCGGGCAGAAAAGACAGAATAGCCATTCAGAAGTTGGCTTCCCAGTATGTGACTTTGAGAGGGGAACTGTACAAGAGGCAGGCAAACGGTATTCAGTTGAAATGTTTGAGAAAAGAAGAAGCTCAGAAAGTGATGGAAGAGGTACATGCCGGGGTATGTGGTCCGCACATGAATGGGTTGAACTTGTCCCGCAAGATAGTGAGACAGGGGTTTTATTGGTCAACCATGGAAACGGACTACGCAAAGATGGTAAAGCACTGTCATGACTGTCAAGCACACGGTAATTTGAATCACTTACCGCACACAGAATTACACGGGTTGTCAGAGCCGTGGCCTTTCTCAGCATGGGGAATTGATATGATTGGGGAAATTCGACCAAATGCATCAAATGGGCATCGCTTCATAGTGGTGGCAGTAGATTACTTCTCAAAGTGGGTGGAAGCCGAATCCTTCCGTAATGTTACAGCGAAGCAGATGGCAAAGTTCATAGCTCGGAACCTCATTTGTCGGTATGGTATGCCGCATCATGTAGTGACAGTGACAGACAACGGGGTCCAGTTTCAAGGAGAGACAAAGGCAATGTTACAGAGGTATGGGATAGGCCACCACAAGTCATCACCGTACAGGCCGCAGGCAAATGGGGCAGTTGAGGCAGCCAACAAGACTATAAAGACAATTTTAGCCAAGATGACAGAAAATTATAGATTGGGCCGAGAAATTACCGTATGCTTTGTGGGGGTATAGAACATCAGTAAGAACAGCAACAGGGTCCACACCTTACTCCTTGACAGTAGAAGTGGAAATACAGTCCCTGAGGGTATTGACAGAGGCAGAATTACCGGAACAGGAATGGGCCGCACAGAGATTTGATCAATTAGCACTGTTGGATGAGAAGAGAACGAAGTCTTTGTATCACATGCAGTTGTATCAGAAGAGACTAGCCCGGGCATTCAACAAGAAAGTACGTCCCACAAAGATCAGAAGGGTGATTTGGTACTTAAGCAGTCGAGGCCGTCGACGACAGATCCGAGAGGGAAATTCAGGCCTAACTGGGAAGGACCTTACATCGTTCAGAAAGTCATGGGAAATGGAGCAGTGAAGCTATCAGACTTGGAAGGAAACGAGTTCACCGAGCCGATCAACGTAGACAGATTAAAGCAATACTTTGCCTGAGGGAGAGAAGACTGAGCAGTCACCACAAGGATCGACAGAAGATCTAAACCAACGGAATAGGGAAACCATTCATGCATACACGTAACGTTGCATTCTCCTTGTGTTTGTTTCTGTTTTGTGTTCGCAGGTTCAAAGAAAGAAGAAAGCGGTAAGAATGAGCCAAGCAACGTCAACGCAATTTTAGTTTTTGGGGTGAGTCCCAAGGGGCGAGGCCCACATCAACTTGGGCGAGGCCCATATCATGTCATCTCCAGGTATGGAGACACATCATCGGTTCGAGGGTGAGGTCCCTATAGTTAGCGGTATTGGGTCGAGGTGCCCAGGGTCAAGGTGCCCCCGTTGTCAGTTGTAGTTCCGGGTCGAGGTGCCCAGGCTCGAGGTGCCCACTACATCATCAGTTCGAGGGCGAGGTCCCTGTATTCAGCGGTGTTGGGTCGAGGTGCCCAGGGTCGAGGTGCCCCCGTTGTCAGTTGTAGTTCCGGGTCGAGGTGCCCACTACATCATCGATTCGAGGGCGAGGTCCCTATATTCAGCGGTGTTGGGTCGAGGTGCCCAGGGTCGAGGTGCCCCCGTTGTCAGTTGTAGTTCCGGGTCGAGGTGCCCAGGGTCGATGTGCCCACTACATCATCATTCGAGGAGGCGAGGTCCCTATATTCAGCGGTGTTGGGTCGAGGTGCCCAGGGTCGAGGTGCCCCCGTTGTCAGTTGCAATTATTGGGACGCGTCCCAGGATCGAGGTCCGCTGCAGTACCAACTCAACTCGAGGCGGCAGCCGAGCCAGGTAAGTAAAATGCATTGCATAACTTTGATAGGATTGTTCAAAGTCACACACTGCACAAGTCCCATCAAAGTGGGGGCGACTGTAGGCATTGCATTTTCGCATGTGAAACCCGATGATGAGCCTCATTTGGAGGCACTACCTTTTGAGTCACGAAAGCCGCGGGAAACGGATATCGGAAGGGGAAATCAGAATAAACAAGCTCACTGTCTTCGTTGGTGCTGCGTTCGTTACTTCGTTCGAACGGAAAACAGATTGCGGGTGTTCGTGTCGCGTTCGAGGGAGCGTTCGAACGGTGTCGGTAATTCTGGTTTTGCTGCTAGCCTCACACCCAGCCCATTTAGCTCCCCAAAGCCCATAAAACACATCCCAAATTAAATAAATAAATATTAATTTAAACATTAAACATTAAATAAAATATTTAAACCATTTACCAATTAAATAAAATATTTACCAAAACTAAAAAAGAAGATATGCCTAATTAAAATCAATCTTAACCAATTAAAGCCAATCATATATTTGACTTCCTAATCTAATAAGATAATTACCAATATAAAATATTTGTATTCCTAAACCAACACAAATTAAATATTACAACTTCCTAAATTAAAATATTTTGTCCCCCCCTCAATCCTTGATTTCCTTGTTTAAAACTAAATCATATCCTAATTAAATGCACAAAATCCCTTCCTTGTCAACCCTAACCCTTCTCTATATAAACCACCCTTCACCAAGCCTCTTCCTCTCCGCAGTTCACGCATATACACAAAAAAAAGAAGCCTTCCCATTGACGCCCATTGTAAGCAAGAAACAACAAGAATTTCTATCATTCTCCTCCCTCCATAGCCGAAAATAACAAGCCTTCCTAAAGCCACTGAAACCAGCCCCTGCACCCCTCTAAAACACGCCCAAGTACCCCCTAAATCACCTTAAAACAGTAGCCCAAATCACCTTAGAGCAGCAGCAAAAATCCTCCCAAAACAGTCCCCAAAATCCCAAAAACAGTAACATAAAAACTACATAGAGAATCTTAAAAATAATCACATATAATTGCACTAAGAACCCACACAAACTTGGAATAGTTTATTGAAAACGTTAAAACAGGTGCCCGTGCAGTGAGCAGCAAGACAGAAGCCGAATAGGAGCAGAACGGAGTTCGAACCGCAAGCAAAACAGCAAAGCAGTGAGCTAGGACGCTGAACCAGTGAACCAGAAAAGTTGCGGAGCCGTACCCCTTCCGATCTTCGTGGAACGCGAGTCCGAGAGACGGCTTAAAAGGTTAGACCTGAGGGTATCTTTCACACTTGTTTTCTTTTTTCGCATTATTTATTAAGTATTACTTGTATGATTGTCATGTTGGAATGCATGTTGTGGTCTTTGAGTAGATAAACATGCATGAATTATGAGATGTAATATGTTGTGGGTATTGGATGAATGAGAGATGTGTCAACTCTCACGGTATATCGGATGGAAACCCGGACATAAATTTCATAGCCGATTCCGAATGGACGGTAATATGATCTGTACTCGGGCCACAACTCCACGTACCGCTTGGGTAAACAGCATCATCTCTCTTTTGTTGCGTTGCTTTTGTTTATTTAGTTTTCTTTACTTGAATTCAATATGTTGTTTAGTTATGCATGATTCAACCAAGCGCATGGGCTTAGTGAGTTAGTCCAAAGGTCCTCCATTTGGGAGACAAAGAGCCGAAAAGGCCACCTTTGTGACACTACTTCGCCGCGCCGGTTGATGTGTGTTCGGTTGGATGCGAGATACGTTCAATCGGGCATACTTAGTTTGATGTTATTGAGTTTATCTTTTATGTATATTCAATCAAGCGCATGGGCTTAGTAAGTGGAATGAAAGATCCCTTATGGGGAGGGGTTAAAACCCGTTACAAATATGCTTTGCCGCGCCGGTTGATGTGTGTTCAGATTGGATGTAAGATGTGTTCAATCGGGCATACTTGGTTGATATGATTGGTTTTATTCTTGTATGTGTGATGTGACGCGCATGGGCTTAGTATGTTGGTCTAAAGGTCCTCTCTTTGAGAGATCAAGAGCCCCAAAAAGGTCACCTTTATGGCATTACTTCGCCGCGCCCTTTATTTTTTGTATTTATGTATTGCGTCCTATTTCATGCATCAGGTCTGTTCCCGTCGAACGCGTTTACGAACGCACCTCGAACGCGCATGTGTTTTTCTTATCATGTGTCAGGTCTCATTTCCGTTCGAACGCGTTAACAAACGCCATACGAACGTGAGCATTTTGTCTCATTTCCGTTCGAACGCGTTAACAAACGCCATACGAACGTGAGCATTCTGTTTCATTTCCGTTCGAACGCGTTTACGAACGCTACTCGAACGTGAGCATTCTGTTTCATTTCCGTTCGAACGCGTTTACGAACGCTACACGAACGCGAACACACTGAACTGAGTCTTTTTCATTAGATTTCATGCATAGTTTTCCTAGTAGCTATCTCCACATGTATAAATGCAAATATGTTAATGTATTACAATTCATATGCTTGTGTCATGATAACATTTGAGTATTATTTCTTGCGGTATATCGGATGGAAACCCAGACGTAAATTTCGTAGCCGATTCCGAATGGACGGTAGTGCGGTCTGTACTTGGGATACAATTCCACGTACCGCTTGGAAAAGTGCCCATATGTGTGCTTGTATGGTTAATATGTGTGCTTGTGTTTTCCTGAATGTAATATGCAAATGAAGTTATATGTTCGTTGCTATTTTGATATATGTTAAGCATGCAATTTTAAACGTGAGATATATGTGAAATGCGTATATAAGTTTTATCTTGAATATGAGAATTTAGAAGCATGATACTCTTGGATATAAGCGTTACTTAAGCTTGATTAAATTATTACATAAATCCTTTCATTACAAGTGACATAAGTAAGGGACCATTCCGAACCCAACGGTTTGAGGTCTTCCCTTGCGAGGGGTGAGTGCGGCCTTAAATCTTTGTCCCGGTTCACACCGGGTGGCGACTCCATGTTATTCAGTACTTCCCAAACTAGGCCGAGAGCCTAGGAACGGCATCGCCCAGGTTCTGTTGTCCACAGACAACCCTATCAAATTTATGCATGTATTTTTTTTACTTACCTGGTTCGTCGGTTGTCATACTTACTTGCTGCTTTGCCAGATGCTTCGAACTGAATTGATTTTGTTGATGAGGTGCTGCGACCCCTAAGGTTCATCCCTGTAAGATGCTACGATCTCTAGGATTCATTACCGAACCGAGCTGATGTGAGGTGGTTCATTCCCGAACCGTTACTTGATGAGAGATGGTTCATTCTCGAACCGTTACTTTATGAGATTTGGTCCATTCCCGAATCGTTACTTTATGAGAGGTGGTCCATTCCCGAATTGTTACTAAGGAGAGATGGTTCATTCCCGAACTGTTACTTTATGAGAGGTGGTCCATTCTCGAACTGTTACTGAGTTGAGTTAATGGCGAGGCGCTTTGACCTCTGGGCTTTATTCCCAAACCATCTCTGGGCTTTGTTCCCGAACTATATTGAGAGTGGGCTTTATTCCTGAACCGTGCTAAGTGTGGGCTTTATTCCCGAACTGTGTTAAGTGTGGGCTTTATTCCCGAACTGTGCTGAGTGTGGGCTTTATTCCCAAACTGTGTTGAGAGTGGGCTTTATTCCTTGGGCTTTATTCCCGAACCATGCTGAGAGTGGGCTTTATTGCCGAACTGCGCTGAGAGTAGGCTTTGTTCCCTAGGCTTTATTCCCGAACTGTTTTGAGAGTGGTCTTTTTTCCCTGGGCTTTATTCCCGAACTGTTTTGAGAGTGGGCTTTGTTCCTTGGGCTTTATTCCCGAACTGTGTTGAAAGTGGGCTTTATTCACACAATTGTGCTAGGTGTGGGCTTTATTCCCAAACTGTGTTAAGTGTGGGCTTTATTCCCTAGGCTTTATTCCCGAACTGTGCTGAGAGTAGGCTTTGTTCCCTGGGCTTTATTCCCGAACTGTTTTGAGAGTGGGCTTTGTTCCCTGGGTTTTATTCCTGAACTGTGCTGAGTGTGGGCTTTATTCCTGAACTATTTTGAATGTGGGCTTTATTCCCGAACTGTGTTAAATATGGGCTTTATTCCTGAACTGTGCTGAGTGTGGACTTTATTCCCGAACTGTTTTGAGAGTGGGCTTTATTCCCTGGGCTTTATTCCCAAATTGTGTTGAGGGTCTTGTTCCCGAATTGAGATGAGGGTCTTGTTCCCGAATTGAGTTGAGGGTCTTGTTCCCGAATGGAGTTGTGGGTCTTATTCCCAAATTGAGTTGAGAGTTTTATTCTCGAATTGAGATGAGGGTCTTGTTCCCGAATGGAGTTGTGGGTCTTGTTCCCAAATTGAGTTGAGGGTCTTATTCCCTATTTGAGTTGTGGGTCTTGTTCCCGATTTGAGTTGTGGGTCTTGTTCCCGATTTGAGTTATGGGTCTTGTTCCCGATCTGAGTTTTGGGTCTTGTTCCCGAAATGCGTTGAGGGTCTTGTTCCCAAATGAGTTGAGGGTCTTGTTCCCTATTTGAGTTGTGGGTCTTGTTCCCGAATTGAGTTGCTCCTCTTAGCCGCTTTTTTTTTCCTTTTTTTTTCTTCAAATCCTGCGAACACAAAACAAAAATTGCGCGTATATGACGTGTATGCATGTATGCATGTATGCATTTCCTAGTCCGATGGGTTATGCCTTTCTTGCACTCTTTAGTGTCTTTCACCTATAAATGTCTTTAGTCGCCTCATGGGCCTGCTTACAATTTCCTTTTGTCAGTTCTTTTATGGTGTTTGGTCAGTTCTCTTTCATCCCATAGCTCAGGATCTCGTTGTATCCCTTATTCACGGGTGGTAGATTGGTCGCCCCCAGAGTTGATTTAGCTTTCTGCTCTAATCTGTTTGCACTAGGTCAAGGTGAACCACGTGATGTGGCATTCCATATCATCATACTATATTACATGCTAGGAAATAGTCCCAACAGTTATACATATTATTGCCCTCAAAAAGTGCCCAGTATTGAAACCAGAGAACCTTCAAAACATTCAATGCAACTCAAATCCAAGTCTTTGAATAAATGATCTAAGCCAGACTCAAAATGTGTGTGTGCAAAGGTTCTTTTACAGCTTGATTCCTAGGTAAGCCAACTCAATGATTTCGTTTAAAAATTAGGATCGATGGGTCAAACCAACCTAGATGTCTCAATTATGTTCTGCAATTGCTTTTATGTGCTCAATATGGTATGATTTTCTTTTTCTTTTCTTTTGTCTCTTTTTTGTCTTTTTTTTTTCTTCTTTTTTTTTTAACAGACCTACCCTTTAAGGTAGCATTTCTCCTCATGGTGGTCCTAATACTCGCCTATGGGTAGCTTCACGCTTATTGGTTATAGGTGGTTAAATTTTTTTTTAGAGACTTTTCTTTTGTTTTCAACTATACCACACATCATAACACAAGCAAATCAAGATAAACATCTAAGCAAATGGTCATTCACCGACCTGCAATTTCTTCAACTAGTCACTTTGCTAACTACTCAGGTTTTCACTGCTAAGAACCATAATCAAGTGTTTACGAGTCTAACATAGATCAATTACTCAAAGTATCAGATAAAAGCACATCAAGAACTTATCGTTTCTAAGATTTCACCCTAAAGTAAACGATTTCATCATTGGACTTATGCCTAACTATTAAGGACTAAAAACAAACATTTTTCTTTTTTCTTTTTTCTTCTTTTTCTTCTTTTTCCTTTTTTTTTCCTTTTCTTTTTTTTTTCTGTTTTTTTTCTTCTCTTTCTTTTTTTTTTCTGAAGGCCCCCCAATGGTTTTTCTACTCTTGCCCTAAAGTTTTCTATTTCTCGGCTTCCTTTTCCCTGATATCCATGTTGGTTAAACTCTTCTTGACAAATCTTTCTTTCTTCCCTAACCCAACGGATATCTATGATGGCTTTTAAGACACAGGTTAACATGATGCGTGTGTATGCATGAGATGCATGTGATGTATGAGATATAATATGCATGTGGTTATCAAAAGCATAAAGGGGCAACTTCTATAGGATATATGACTATGGTTCATATGCGGGCTTATAAGGGTGTGGATAAAGGCTCCAGCCGGCGAAGGGTTGCCCACAACTAGGTCTCCCCACTCAAAGGTTCGAGCGACCAAATGAGTGCACCCCTTTTTTATACCCTAAGGTACGTGCCAACGAGTGATGATACCATACAATGATCCGCCGCTTCGAGCGAAAACGACTTCACGATATATGATACCATCAAGGTAGGAAAGGGTATGCAAAATATATGAGACAAGGTTAACTAAAGCAAAAATCACAATCATTACAAGACATTACTTCGGGGCTGATTCTCTATCCCAGTGGAGTCGCCGGACTGTGGACACAGGCACAGAGGTACGGCGACGCTGCAGGGCTCGCGGCCCATCGGGAGTACGAAGTAGCTCACGGGAGGACTAAATCGGAGAATAAATGGAGTCGCCACCTGTGAATTGGGAAATGATTTAAGGCCGCACTCACCCCTCGCAAGGGAAGACCTCAAACTGTTGGGTTCAGAATGGTCCCTTACTTATGCCAATTGTAATAAAAGGATTTATGCAATAAAATAACCAAGTCTTATGCAACACATGCAAGATAATTTAATCAACACACAAGTTTGCACACCATAAACGTAAATAAAAATGAAGGCAAATGCATAATTCCATAAACATATTAAACAAAAAAGCGCGATAATGTAAATCAATAATAACAATAAAAATGTCAATATTAAAGAGAGATGTTTAAACACATGACGCAAAAAGATATAACCAATGAGGCAAACATGCATGAAATATAATGAAAGAGTTTGTCCAATGTGTGTGCGTTCGAGAACGCGTTCAAACGGAGTGAGGCAAAATGCATGCGTTCAAGTAGCGTTCTGAAACGCGTTCGAACGGGATTATAAAAATGACATCTACAATGACCTAAACACATGCAGTGATGTTTCTCAAGCGGTACGTGGAGTTGTATCCCAATTACAGACCGCACTACCGTCTATTCGGATTCAGCTATAGAATTTACGTCTGGGTTTCCATCCGATATACCGCAAGGACTAACACACACAATCATTGACACAATGTAAATAAAAAATAGACGTGAAATATAATAATGCATATGGTGAAAAAATAATAAATAACTGAAAAGTCAAATATGTGAAATAACAAAGAAAGATAAATAAAATAAATGCGGAATAATAAAATAACAATAAAATTAAATAAATAAATAAATATCAACAAATAAATATAGTAAAGGGTGCCCTCAGGTCTTACCTTTTAAGTTGCTTCTTGTAAGCGCATCGGGACGTCGCCGGAAGGGTTAACGTTTCATGTTTTTCTAGTTTGCTTGTTCGCTGTTCTTTTGCTCGTTGTTTCACCGTTTTAGGGATTGTTTTTGGGTTATTTACGGTCACTATTTTACTGGTTCAGGGGGCTATTTTCAGGGACTGTTTGTGTAGTTGTGTTGGTCTCGGTAATGGGAAGGTTGGTTCACTGTTTTAGGGTTATTTTCTTGACTGGTTTTGGGACTGTTTCGGAGGTTCGGGGACTGTTTTAGGGGGTGATTTGTTCACTGTTTGGAGAGCTGTTTCTGGACTCAGTTTTGTGGTTTAGTTTTCAGTCAGGGGCCTTGTTCCAGTGTGTGAGTCAGTTTTGTCAGCAGTGGTTTGTTTTCTTTTTGTTGGTCGGTGTGCGTGTGTTTTGTGAGTGTAGTGATGTGTTACGTGTAGGGCTGCATGGGATTTATGGCTTCCTTTGTTTGTAAGGCATGTGCGTGGCTTATGGGCTGGATTTTACGTGAGTCTCAGGGTTTTTGTGGTTTGAAGGGGTGTCGTTTGAAGGGCTGCGTACTTCGTGAGTTTAGGGTTGACCGTGTGTCTCTTTGGCTGTGAGTGTGCTGTGTGTCAATGTGGTTTTAGGTTTGATGAGTTGCCCAGTGTGTCTCTGTTAGTGGGCTCAGTTTGTGGCTATTTCGTGCGTATGGGTTGAAGAAAGAGATCTTAAGGTTTGTTTTTGATTTGCCGTAAGTGTATTCCGTGAGTGGTGTCTCGTTAGTCTTAGGGTTTTGTTGTTATTTATTTAGTGGAGGGCTCTTGTTTATGTTGGCCAAAGTCAAGACCACTTCTTGTCCATTGACATTGATTACGAAGCTTCCATGTCAAAGCCTCGTGATTAAAACACATCTTTGACGGACAAGGGCTTGACTTTGGCCAACAACCCCTGCCAATCTCGGATCTTGAGTAAGAATCACTCAATGGAAGGAAAATAAACGCTTGATATTTAACGAGGGTTTTTCGCGTGCAAATTGGCTACCAATTTAATTATCTTTGTTAGGTCTCATCATCATACACCCTTAAACATGCATTCTAAATACATAATAAAGCGAGTATGAAATAAAATAATAATGATATGCGGATGGATACTTTACACATTGATCCTAGATCAAATCTCTCCCTTTCTCACTCAAGCTAGCACTTGTACTACTTCTACCCGTTACACACTACACTTCTAAAGAAACCTCATATACATAGAGGAATAGGTGAGAAGAGAATACAAAGAGAAAGAAGGTTAGGGTCTACATTCGATGTATAAGCATATATAAGATATATGTTTGGGACTTGGATGTCCACCTACTGGATCTAGGAGTTGGATGAGATCCAATTGATCTTCGAGATCTACCTAGTTAATTATCATACAATTTGTTGGCCAAAGTCAAGATTGTGTGATATTTAACGGGATCCTAGCCCACTAGGAAACAACAGTTTCCCGAGTACTCGACAGAGGGTTAGAGGCTCGACGAAAAATAGTGGGAGGCAAGTATTGAATTTGCAACATTCGTTCGAATACTCGCAAAACACAGCTCATTCTATATTTTACTCGTCATATTTATTAAAAGTATTAGTTGGACTAATATTTTATGTTGTATAAAATATATATATAGTTGGACTATATACAAACTCATTCAATATATAGTTGATTTTATAATTGGATTATAGTAATCAATATAATTGAATTAAAATGATAGTTGATTTTATAATTAGATTATAGTAATCAATATTAAAATTATAGTTGATTAAATAATTGGATTATTGTAATCATTATAATAAATAGTACCTTATTAAATTGATTAAATAGTTGGACTATTGAAATCAAGAAAGAATTGAAAAGTTGAATATTTAAAATATATAATCATTGGATTAAATGCTTTAAATGATTTAATTTTCAATTGGGAATAAATAATAGGTTAATTTATTTGATAAAATAACTTATTATGACTAAGCCCATAATTAAGCAAATAGTAGAGCATAAAGTCTTTGGAAGATTTATGTGATGATGACTTTAGTGCTTAATTAATATACTTACAATAAATCTATCTTTAGATTTAAAAGTATTAAAATTGCAATTAATAATTCTTGGAGAATTAATTGACCATTCTAGTGGAGAAAAGTCAAAGTTTGCAATTGGGCAAGTTGCACAAGGTGCACATCATTTCGATATTCCGAAACCCAAGGGTTGGCCAAAGGTTTGTGAAATATTGAAATGATAATTGACATATCCCAAAGTGACTACCATTTGGATATGGAAGACACGAAGGAATTAAAGATAGGGAGAGGCTCTAACTTTAAAAAAAAAAAATATTTGTCAAAGTTATGTTTACTACTAGTATTAAAATTGGATTTTAAATACTTAGTGTGGTACATAATACATATATGTATTGACGTTCAGAATCCGCTGTGAGCTGGATACTGGCTTCAAGCCGAGATTTCTCTGCGAATTGGAAACGGGACGAAAGTCGTTGTTTCGACCGTAGATACCTAAGTTTAGGAACTACCTTTAGGGTATGTACTTAAATTAGGAAATGTTATAATGTAACTAGTTTGACTAGAGACATTATCTCTATATCAGTGTTTAATCCGATGCGGATAAAACCTTTATATTCTAGAACACTAAAGTGTTTCATTATATAAAGATGATACTGAGATAAATACATTAGATGTAAATAACATAATTTATATTTTGAATATAAATAAAATCTCAAACATATAAATGACAAATAAATAGCTCAAATTGATTTGATCAATATAGACTTATTTGTGGCATTGTTGTCTATGACACAAATAAACAAGACTCGTATATCCACACTTTTGAAGAGTGGATACTAGGACTGATTTGACTAATCAAATAAGGTCTACGAATCTAGTTTATTAGGTTAAAAACCTAAAATACTATTTACTTGGTAATAGTAAAAGGGCCACCGATCTGTTAGCCCTATTCATGGTGAAGTAAGTGGGCCCATATCTAGCTAGGCTAGATGTGAACATGAATATTTCGTGACCTTAACGAATGTGGCATCACGTTATGGTTATGTGTTTCTTTTGAAGAACACAAATACGAAACTTTGAGTTTCGACACGAAGTATACAAACAGATCGGCTGTAGTATTATGCCGCTGTGGTAAGACCGTATTGGTAAATACTTAAGCAGTAAGTTTCATACGTACATGAAAGAGTACGGTGTTCTTTCATGTGAGGACTCCTCCCGAGACACGTCGGTTAGACGGGGTGTCTGAACTAAAACCGAATTTTGTTGGACATGATAAGGTTTATCACGAGTCGCTCTGAGCTACTATTTCCTTCTACAGGATATGTATTAACAGTGTAAAACTTATTTAGAATAAGGTTCCATATAAATCTGTTTGACAGATATCATATAGGATATGAACAGGAAAGAAACGAGGTTTCTCATTCCTGATAATTTGGGTATGCCAGGCATAAAGTTTGGATGATACCAAACTAAGAACCCAAATTGGATTAGTGCCAATACAGGTTATCCTAAGGGAAACCATAAGTATAGTACTTATAAATCCCACATGAGAACAATGTGATTGTTGCTCACCATGCGGTTTTCCTAAAAGGAATACCGATATGCAGTGGTCAGTGGGAGGATAATGATACTCGATGAAAAATCGGAGTAATACTATTCAAGCACGAAGTCCTAATGGAACACAAATAGTTCATCAATGATGAATCTATACCATTAATCTTCAAATACACAAGAAACCGCGTAGATCAGAGAGAGTCAGAAAACAACCTGGGGTATGGGTTTCTGATCTCACCTAATAAAGATTTTAATCTTTTAAGGTACACCAACTGATTACGTATGAGGTAGTGATACAAGGTATCAACTCCCTATTATGGCAAAGTGCCATGAGTCAAAAATGGATTCCATGTTTAACAACTATTTTGGATACTAGTTGTTGTACCACAAAGCATTGTGCCTATTGGTACATTATACGTCTTCAAGGAAGACATACATGGATGGCAACATACCAACGTACAAAGCTAGGCTTTTGACGGAAAGGTATCGTTATCAACATTGTGTTAATAACGGTTCAACCTTTTACCTGTTGCCATGGTAAATCCATTTTGAAGATGCTTGTTGATAACTGTATATTTCATTTATGAAATATGTCAGTTACAAATCAAAATCGCTTTCCTGAAAAGGAAACCTTTTGGAGGATGTTTACAACATCCTGACGATTTTGTATAACCGACAAACAAGGTTTGCGGGTTATTCGATCCATGTTTGGATCATAGCAAGCATAAGGTTCTTGGAACTGACGTTTTGAAATAATCATAATGGTTTATGATTTAACTCAAAACGAAATAATTCTTGTGTATATAAGGAGGTTAGTGGGAGAGCGCACTGACAGTGAAATTCCCATAAAGCAATTGGTGAAAGCTTGGCTTTCGTAGATATTCTTTCAAAAGAAATTCTCCGTAGAATTCTGGGGAGTAACAACCTTTATTCAGGGAATAAAGATCTACTGGGATAGATTTGGAGTTGTTAACACTCTCTGGGAAATAGTACATTTAAAATGTACTTGTATTGGTGTCTCATACGCTTCGAGCATATGGAGTCACAATCAGGTCAATCCAAGTGATAGTCACTGGATTGAACATTAAGAACATCTGTTAGTATATGAGAGAACTAAAGATGTTGTCTTAAACTATGGAGAAGGAGACCTTGAAGTGACAGGGATCACTGTTGCAAGTTTCCAAACCGGTAAATACTCTGCGGTACTATAAAGTTTGAATAACGGGACAATGAGCTGAAAATCTTCCGAGCAAGATAACTGTTGCCGAATAAACAACAAATGCGGATTATTGCTGCAGCTGAGGCAGCATAAGAAGTCTTTTGGGTCGAAAGTAAATCTAATTAGATTAGATATAGTTCTGTTAGCAGCTGAGCTAGGCGTCAGTCACACGGCTAAGGAATTAAAGGTCTCATCGACGATCCAGATATATACTTCTATATCATCTGATTCGTTCGGATCATACATCGTGGCGATGTGATGATCGTATAAATCGCATCAAACGATAATCGAACAAATCCGCTGACGAAAACCTTTTTCTCAGCAATTTGAGCGACCCTTACATAGTTCGAGTGTAGGACACTTGAGTGACTCGCTACGTGCCAAGTGGGAGATTGTTGGACAAAATGACCCATAGCGTCACTATTTGCACAGATCATTGTGTTGTTGTAGCAAATCAACTATGTGACAAGGAAATTGCACTCTCATCATTTGTGATTAGATCACCATAGATATATAAATGAAGAGAGGTCCCTATGATTAGTTCCTTGATTGAGATGATATGAGACAGTATCAGTCCACGAAGGATTAATCATTAAATATCCCTAGCCGTAGTATTATCGAGACTGGACATCGATAATGCGGAATAGGCTAGTATTGCACTTGTGCGCGTTGTGATGGCACAACGATATAGTTCTCATATATATAAGTATTGGATACTTATGCAAGTGCGATAGGAGGTCGTGTTTCACCGATGGTACGGGAAACAACTTCGCTCTGGATAGACCCCTCGGAATCCCATTGGTATTATGACGATGTGTCTATGGGAGGCCGAAATCAAGGTAGGTGTGTATAGTCTTAACCTGAGACTTACATCGCTAATGCTTACGACAATCGATATACTTTAGTTGAGGTCGTCTAGGACTGTAACCGGTTCTGTGTACGCCAATGCCGGGTATATTGAGAATCGTAGTGTATTGGATGTGATGTCAAGACGGAAGTATCACTCCAGTCATAATGGAGATGATGTCACGCAGGATACGGTATTAGTGCTCTTAAAGTGATGCGCATCCAATCGTGATATTATGACCAGGTCATGAATATCCGATTATAGAGACTAGTTACCAGACATCCGATATGTGTTTCGGAGGGGCAGACACTTATCCAGCCCCAGCCCTAGCACGTGATTATCCGATACTGGGCCGATATACACAATACATTAGTATATACGCTTGATACAGATCTTAATATTCTTAAATGGATATGTCCGGAGAATTGGGTAGACTTGGTGCTTTGCTAGGAGTCGACCTTGTCTCGTAAATCGGTAGAACGTAGTACTTGGTACGTACGTGATTCGGATACTCCGACGACCGTATTTACTGCCAGATTATCCGGGGATCTCATGGGTCGCTTCCCGATAATCCACCGATGACGCACAACTCGCACTCTTGAATAATCTGGGATTATATGGAAGAGAGAGAAAATTAATCTAGGATTAATAACGGAGATATTTTATCCGGGATAAAATGTCGTCTAAAGAGAGAGAACGATTAATTTGGAATTGATCGATGAATTAATATATTCGATATATTAAATGAAATTAGATTTCGACGCGGAATTAAAATTAGATTTTAATTCGGGCAAACGAGTTAATTTAGAATTAATTCGTTAGCGACGTAAATAATAATTTCGCCAGGCGCAATTATTTATTTAAATTCGATTGAATTAACGTCGCGACGTAAGCTCGGTATTTCGGAAATATCGAACCCGAACGCGTGAGTGCACGTGGGCCCACTTTCATTTGGAAACGTGTGGGGCCCACATGACACATGTCATGTTATGCATTAACTTTGACACATGTCATGTTATGCTTATTTGACACTCTAATGCTTTGCATGGAGATTGTGTGCATTGCACTCAATAGTAATGCATGGAAATGAAGTGTTTGACACTCTAAGCCTTTGCATGATTTGTGTCATAAGTTTATTATTTGTTTAATGAAATTATGGCATAAATATAAATTGATTTTGGTAACAAAAATTATGGTAATACATTACACATTCTTCTCTCTCAATTTCCTCTCTTCCTCTCACGAAAATGGACTGGTTTGGAACTGGTTTTGGGCGTGAGTTAAAGGGAAGC
The DNA here is from genome assembly GCA_019454045.1 of Zanthoxylum bungeanum. Classification (NCBI taxonomy): domain Eukaryota; kingdom Viridiplantae; phylum Streptophyta; class Magnoliopsida; order Sapindales; family Rutaceae; genus Zanthoxylum; species Zanthoxylum bungeanum. Next base: position 45,881 of record SKCR01016277.1, on the reverse strand, counting down.
AAAGAGTGATTCTCATGGTGAGAAATCAAGTGCTAGCACACTACAAGTCTTGCGAAGGTGGTAGGGAGGTTCGACCATGAGACGGGATCCATCCGACGAAGCTAGGAGCTCCGTTTCTCATCTCAAATTTCTGTTTTTGGAGGCAGTGGACTGCATGCAGTGGAGCTCAAAGGCAGTGCGTTTTTTGGGCATCATTCGTCTCCAAATCGACATAACCGATCAATGTGAGTATTCCGCTACCTCCGTTGATGTATTCACGCATGTTTCATGACTTGTTATTTGATCTTGGGACCTTAGATAATTTCCAACAGTTTATTTGTTTATCTTTATTCTTATTGGCTTGTTTGTTACCTGTTCAAGCTGGTTTGTCTGCTTCCACGCTGCTGCTTGTTCACATCTAGATCATGCTGCTACTTGTTCTCGTCCAGGTCACGCTGCTGCTTCTTGTTGATGTCGTGGCCTGTGTGTTTTACTGGAAGGGCTGGCTTTATGAAGGCTAGGGTTTTAGGTTTGTTCTGTCGATTTAGTGAGGGAGACGGAGAGAGGCGATAGGCTTGGGTCTGTATTAGGGTTTGTTGTGACTATGTGAGAGAGGGAAGAGGGACCGCGTGAGTATGTGAGAGAAGAGAGGCGTGTCTTTTAAGGTTTTATTGTATTTATTTGTTTTTGCGTGAGTTTGATAGAGAAGAAGATGAGCTGCGCGTCTGGGAGAAAAGAGAGTTAGGGTTTCGTATCTTTTTCGTGTCAGTGAATTGGTGGGGGAGAAGGAGGCGTGAAGAGAAATGGGCGAGAGAAAAGAAGAGAGACCGATGAGATTAGGGTTTCATTTTGTTTTTGGTTACTGCCGTGAATCCAAGGGGAAATGAGGCGTGAAGAGTCTCGGCTTTAGGGTTTGGTTTAGGTTATGTTTTATAGTGGTGCATTAGGGTTAAGGTTATGCAAGTGGGCTTTGGATGGGTGCGTATGGGCTTTGGTTGGGTGCATGGGTTTTGGGCCAAGATTAATGTTTAAAATTGGAATCGACTAAGTGAACCTACGGCTAACTAGCGAATTTAAATTTGACGAGGTATTAATTTTTGGAATTTTCCCTTCCGACGTCCGTTTCCCGCAACTTATCGGGTAGTGCCTCCATACGAGGCTCATCATTGGGCTTTATGCAAAAATACAGTGTCTACAACATGCATGTTTTAATCTAATTTGATTAGATTTATGGTGTATGACACTTTGCGAAAAATCCCTAATTAATAAGGTTTAATTATAATTATGTATTTGATGCATGTTATATGGTCTGTCTTGTCAATACATTTTATGAATATTTCTCTATGACTACATCTGAGACCGTGCCTCTACTTTGAAGGTGTAGGCGATAGAGATTTATTTATACCGGATGTATGTCAGATACTAGATAAATTCAAGCGAAAGCGCAATCCTGAACGTGCCCAGCTGTCAGGGTTACGCAAGTAGCTTGAGTTTATCATTGACGAGTTTAACCTTGGTACGTCTGTAGGCATTGCATTATCGCATGTGAAACCCGATGATGAGTCTCAGTTGGAGGCACTACCTTTTTAGCTAAGGATATTGCGGGAAACGGAGGTCGGAAGGGGAAATTCAGAATAAGTACGTCATCAGATTCATTTCGCAAGTTCACTATCTTCGTTAGTGCTGCGTTCGTTACTTCATTCGAACGTCAGGCAGATTGCGGACGTTCATGTAGCGTTCGAATGGGCGTTCGAACGGCGTCGGTGTTTCTAGTTTTGCTGCTAGCCTCGCACCCCAGCCCAATTAGCCTCCCAAAGCCCATAAAACACTTCCCAATTAATAAAACACATGGGAAATTAAATTAAATATTAAGGTAAATATTAATAATGTATTTGAATTAAATAAAATATTTAAACGATTTACCAATTAAATAAAACATAATATAATTATACCTAATTAAGACAAATCAAATATATTAACTTCCTAACTAAACAAATCACATACTAAATTAAAAAGATGTCATGCCTAATTAAAATCAATTATAACAAATTAAAGATATTGTATTCCTAATCTAAACCAAATTTGTCCCCCCTCAATCTTTGACTTTCCTTGCTCAACACAAAATCAAATCCCTTCCTTGTGAGACAAGGTGAAGCCCTAGCCATTCTCTATATAAACAACCCCTAACCAAGACATGCAAGCCCTAGCTCATTCATATAAAAAAAGCCTCTCCTAGTTCATTCACACAAGAAACACCCAAGCTTATTGACACAACTCTCCCTCACTCTCAATAACCGAAGATCACAAACCAAAGAACCCTCATTGCCTTGACCAAAATACATCCCGAACAGTCCCTAACCATCACTGAAAACCACCTCCATAAACTTCCCACACATCACCGAAAATACACCCCAAAAACAGCAGCCAAATCCTCTTAAAACAGTCCCTAAAATCCTCAAAACAGTAACATAAAAAATTGCATTCATAATCCTTAAAATAATCACACAAGACTACACTAAAAACCCACAAAAAACACTCGGAACAGTCCGTTGAAACGTCAAAACAAGTGACCTGAACAGTGAGCAGCAAAGCAGAGGCCGAACAGTAGCTGAACGGAGACCGAACAGCAGGCAAAACAGCAAAACAGTGAGCTAGGACGCTAAACCAGTGAACCGGAGAAGTTGAGGAGCTGTACCCTTCCGACGTCCGTGAAACGCAAGCCTGAAAGTTGGCAAAAAAGGTTAGACCTGAGGGTATTTTCCACACTCGTTTTCCGTTTTATTTGTATTATTTATTGAGTTTTGCTTGCCTGATTGTCATGTTGAAATGCATGTTGTCGCCCTTGAGTAGATAAATATGCATGAATTATGAGATGTTGTATGTTGTGGCTTTGGAATAAAATGAGAGATGTGTCAACTCTCGCGGTATATCGGATGGAAACCCGGACATAAATTTCAAAGCCGATTCCGAATGGACGGTAGTATGATCTGTACTCGGGATACAACTCCACGTACCGCTTGAGTAAACGGCACCCTCTTTTGTTTTGTGTTGCTTTGGTTTATTTATTTTTCGTTACTTGAATTCTGTATGTTGCTTATTTATGCATGATTCAATCGAGCGCATGGGCTTAGTAAGTGCAATGAAAGGTCCCCTATGGGGAGGGGTTAAAGCCCCTTACCACGATGCTTTGTCGCGCTGGTTGATGTGTGTTCGGTTGAATGCAAGATACGTTCAATCGGGCATACTAAGTTTGATATTATTGTTTTTAATTCTTTGTATGCATGATTCAATCGAGCGCATGGGCTTAGTAAGTGCAATGAAAGATCCCCTATGGGGAGGGGTTAAAGCCCTTACTATGATGCTTTGCCGCGCCGGTTGATGTGTGTTCGGTTGAATGCAAGATACGTTCAATCGGACATACTGAGCTTGACATTATTGTCTTTATTCTTTGTGTTGCACGCATCAGGCCTGGTTCCGTTCGAACGCGTTCGCGAACGCTACGCGAACGCGCACGTACTTTCTTAGTCTTATCGCGCATCAGGTCTGGTTCCGTTCGAACGCGTTCTCGAACGCTATACGAATGCGAACCTTTTGTTTACCGTTTGAACGCGCTCTCGAACGCTACGCGAACGCGCACGCATTTTCTTAGTCTTATCATGCATCAGGTCTGGTTCCATTTGAATGCGTTCTCGAACGTTATACGAACGCAAACCTTCTGTTTACCATTCGAACGCGTTTTCAAACGCTACGCAAACGAGCACCCACTGAACTGAGTCCCTTTTCACCAGATTTCATGCATAGTTTTCCTGGTAGCTATCCCTACGTATGATGAACTTGATTGCCCCTCTGTATTACGCAAGATTGTGTTGGTGTCATTCATCTGCATTCCCCACATGTATGAGTACAATGTGTTTAATATATTATAATTCATATACCTATGTCATGATAACATTTGAGTATTATTTCTTGTGGTATATCGAATGGAAATCCAGACATAAATTTCGTAGCCAATTCTGAATGGACGGTAGTACGGTCTGTACTTAGGATACAATTCCACGTACCACTTGGGAAGGTGCTCACATGTGTGCTTGTGTGGTTAGTATGTGTGCTTGTGTTTTCTTGAATATAATATGCCAATAAAGTTGTATGTTCATCGCTACTTTGATGTACTTTCAAGCATGCAATCTTAGATGTGAAACATATGTAAATTTAGGTGTAAGTTTTATTTTGTACATATGAATTTAGAAGCATGATACTCTTGAAAATAAGTGTTACTTAAGCCTGATTAAATTATTATATAAATCCTTTCATTACAAGTGGCATAAGTAAGGGACCATTCTGAACCCAACGGTTTAAGGTCTTCCCTTGCGAGCGGTGAGTGCGGCCTTAAATCTCATTTTCCCGGTTCACACCAGGTGGCGACTCCATTATTCTCCGGTTTAGTCCCCCGTGGCTACTCCGTACTCCCGACCAAGCCGCGAGCTTGGGACAGCATGCGTCGCCCAGTTTCTGTGTCCCACAAGGTCTCCTTGTGGGCCTGCCTTAGCAGTCACAACGAGAAATGACCAAGACCGGAAACCCAAGAGTAACTAGTGAGTGATTGACAAATGAGTTGTCTACCTGATGAATATACATAGGCGAGACCGTGCCTCTGCTGTGAGCTGAAATATATTCATGGGATCCACATTTCACTATTTGTATTTAATTTAATTATTAAATCTTTGTATTCTGTTTGGGGATTACAATATTGCATTATTTAGTGGGAGGGGTATTTTTAGATAAAAAATCCATGATCTAGTTAATGCTTTTGATATTATATGAAACTGCTTAATTTCTGCTAACCATTTTTCGTGATCTATATGATAGATTTGCGATGGCGGCACCATCCACTAATCATTTTGCGCGTATGTTAGATACGAAAAAACTCAAGGGCGCTGAGAACTTCGCCGATTGGGACTTGGATTTGAGTATTGTCCCTGATTTCGAGAAGTTGAGATATGTTCTTGAGGGTCCGCTGCCCCTTGCTATGGCAGAGGACACAACACCGGAGGAACGCGAAGTCTTCCAAGCTTGGAAGGATGATGATTTAAATGTTAAATCATACATCTTAAGTTCACTTTCACCGGGACTCAAGAAACAATACTATGGCATGTTATATGCATATAGTATGATGACACGATTAAGAGAATCGTTTGAGAACCAATAACAAGTCATTGTTCACAAGGTCGCAATGGAACTGTTCCATGCGCGATTGGATGAGTGGCAAGCTGTGAGCTCGCATGTTCTTCACATGATCGATTTGATCGATCAGCTAAGGTAACATAATCTCCTTCTGAATGACATTCTCGGTAGGAGTGTCCTTCTCGGTTCGCTCCCAGTTCCATATCGCCAATTCGTTATGTATTTCAACATGAATGTGATTATCTGCACCTACCATGAGCTGCATAGGATGTTGCTCACGGCGGAAGAGGACCTCAAGAAGGGAGTATCGACTCGCCCTCCCAGACCTACTTCACTTTCTGCTTCTTCCCAGACTTGGTCAATGGGAAAGAAGAAGAAAGGGAAGAAGAAGAAGGGTTTCGGTCCTCAACCACAGTCAAAGATAGCTAAGCCCATGAGGGCTTCTGACGAAAAGTGCCATCACTGCAGCAAAGTCGGGCACTGGAAAATGAACTGTCCTGACTACATTGCCCAGCTGATGAAGGAGAGAGCATACTACATTAGGTACATTTATTTTTCCAGTTATTGATATATCTTTGGCTTGTGAAGCCGTTACATCCACCTGGATTTTAGATTCTGCTTGTCCCATTCACATTTGCAATTCGTTGCAGGTGCTGAAGGAAAGTAGGAAACTGAAGCCTGGAGAGATGCAGTTGCGATTCGGGAGTGGAGACTCAATGGAGCAGTTGCTATGGGAGTATGCGAGATCTCTTTACCGAAAATGACACTTTTGTTATATGAATGTTATTTTATACCTGGATGTGTAGCTAATATTATATCTCTTTTTGTATTGGATACAGAAGGCTATCGTATTAATATTAAGAAATGTTCTTTGTATTTATATGATAAATGTAATATTCAGATCCTTTTTTGTCCAAATAAGCATGGTCATTATACATTGCAAACTTCAAAATATTTTGAATATTGGAATTAATAAACGTAGTTTGTGTTTACCGATGGTACGGAAACAGCTTCACTCTAGATAGACCCCTCGGAATTCCATTGGTAGTATGACTATGTGTCTATGGAAGTCCGAATCAGGGTAGGTGTATTTGGTCTTAACCTGAGACTTGCATCGCTAATACTTGCGACAATCAATATACTTTGGTTTTGGTCGTCCAGGGCTTTAACAGGTTCTGTGTACGCCTCTTCTGGGTATAAATCGTAGTGTATTGGGTGTGATGTCAAGATGGAAGTATCACTCAGTCATATGGAGATGATGATCACACAGGATACGGAACTAGTACTCTTTAGTACTACAGTCATCGGGATAATATGACTAGGTCATGATTATCCGATTATCGAGACTAGTTACCAGAGATCCGATATATGTTTCGTACGGGGCAGACACAATTTCAGCCCCAGGCCTTGCATGTGACATCTGATACTTGATCGCAATACGCAATACTATGTATACTACGCCTGATACAGATTATATATTCCTTTAAGAATATTTCTGGAGAATTGGGTAGGCACGGTGCTTTGCTAGAAGCCAACCATGTCTTATAAATCGGTAAAAACATAGTACTAGGTATTACGTGTTCGGATAGTCCGACGACCAGATTTACTGCCAACATATCCAGGGATCTCATGGGTCGTTCCCAAGATTCACCGATGACGTATGACTTGGACATATTAATCAAGGATTATTAGAAGAGAGAGAATATTAATCTAGGATTAATTGCGGAGAATTTTATATGGATAAAGTTCAATTAAAGAGAGAGAACGATTAATTTGAAAATAATCGATAAAATAATATATTCGATATATTAAACGAAATTAGATTTCAACGCGGAATTAAAATTAGATTTTAATTCGGGCGAACAAGTTAATTTAGAATTAATTCACTAACGATGTGAATAGTAATTTTGGTAGGCATAATTATTTAATTAAATTTGATTTAATTACGTCGCAACGGAAAATTCGTTAATTCGGAATTAGCGAACCCGAGCCTGGGATGTGTTGCGGGCCCACTCGGATTTTGAATCAAGTGGGGCCTATATGTCACATCACCTAGTCAACTTTATCAACTTTATGTTGATAGAAGTATATGGGATTTGATGGTTGCTTGTTTCTTACACAAGCATTATTAAAGTTTGATGTGATAATGACTTGTACCAATTTTGAAAATTGGTAAATGGTATTTGGTTTTGGAAATCAAATTACACAACACGCTTTTTCTCTTTCTTTTTCTCACCATGGCTGAATGGCCTTCTTCCTTTTCTCTCCATTTTGGGCGTGAACCTAGGGTTCATTCTCTTTGATTTTTTATTCCAAAATCATGAATGCTAGCACATCCAAGGAGTGATTCAAAGGTGATAGGGAAACCAATCCTTGAGCTTGGAATCAACATTCAAAGCTTGGAGCTTTAAGATCAACACAAGGAGCACAACAAAGGGCTTGGCCGAAAATCAAGGAGGAAAATTTTTTGTGTTCAACGCATCCAAAATCCGATCAAAGTGAGTATTTTTCGCATTCTTACTTTGTTGTATTCACATGTTTCATTGCTTAATTTGATCTTTGTTTGACCTAGAAAACCCAACAATGGTATCAGAGCCATAATTGAGCATGAAATTGAATTTAGGGTTCTTAAACTTTAATTTGGGATTTTGTGATTTGAGCATGATTTCTTCAAATTGATGATTTGGTTGAGGTTGGATGATGTTAAATTGGATTTTTACATTGTTGGAATTGTGAAAAATTAATTGGATTAATTTTCCCCAATTTTAGTGCCTTGGCCGAATGCATTGGATAAACCCTGGGTCATGGTGATTTTTGTTTTTAAGACCATTGGATGTGTTAAAGACATGGGATAAATTGATTTGTGATTTAATTAGATTGAAATCAAAAATTAATTAAGAAAATCCCTAATTGTCGTGACCAATATAACATGGAAATGACTTGATTTTGTTTTCAATTATGTTGGACATGTATTGATTATGAATAAGCATGATTAATTAGTGTAATTAGTGTTTTGGAAATATTAATTAACTAATTAATTATGGCTAATACACTTTAATTAATTAAATTGTTAATTTGGAATTTTAGAATTTAATTAATTGTGCTTATTTGGAATTGGGCTAATAATGTTGTATTTGGGCTTAATGGCTTGGTTGGGCAAAGTTTGGTTTTGGTTAATTGGTTGGATCCAATTGGGCCTAAAACCATTTCCATAAAGTCCAAATATAATAAAATGGGCCTTTAAAATTTTAATTGGGCCTAATGGGCCTAAATTGATTTTTGGCAAATGGTGATTCCTTATTGGGCTTTGGTTGCCAAAGTCCATGCCTTATAAATTAATTGAAAGCCCATTGGACTTTAATTAAATTGACATTGGATGTTAATTGGCTTTGAGACTCGTTAAGATTAGATTTAGAATCTAAGTCGTAAAGGCTCATTAAAAGTGTAATTATTTAATTTGGAATTAAATAAAGAAATAGTATTGAATACGAATTAAATTGGATTTAATATTATAGTTCGATATAATTCAAGAATTCGTACTTTGAGTACTTATTCTTAAACGAGTTGGACTCGCGCAAATCAAATCGTTGTTTGAACATTGGATGATCATTAATCAAAGATTAATTAATTGGATTAGATTGATTGATAACATGCTTTGTGTGAATACATGGATGTGATGTATGCATAATGTATATCGGATGGATATTAGATGGGTGAGGGCAATATTGGAAATTGTTGTAATAAATTTAGAATTTATTAAATTGGACCTGCGTGTCTAGCCTATTACCTCTTGATTCTTTGTATTTCTCTTCTCACATATTCCCCTCAATGTAAATGAGGTTTCTTTAGAAGTGTTATGTAATTGGGTAGAAGTATGAATAGTGCTAGCGGGAGAGAAGAAATGGAGAGATTTGTTCTAGGAACAAAATGTTTTAAATATCCATCCACATATCATTATTAATTATTTACCGCGCCTATTATGCTTTTAGAATGCATAACTTAAGGTGTATGATGAGACCTAATCAAAGATAATTAATTGGTTGCCAATTACGCGAAAAACCCTCAACAAATATTAAGCGTTTTCCTTCCATTGAGTGATTCATTCTCAAGATCCAAGATTGGCACTGGTTTGTTGGCCAAAGTCAAGACCTTTGTCCATCTCGGATGTGTTTGAATCATGAAAACTTTGTTCCATATCGCATGTCTTGTCCAAGTTGTGATTTGTTGGCCAAAGTCAAGATCACTTCTTGTCCATCGACATCGATTATGAAGCTTTCCAAAGTCAATGGGTCCCGCTTAACTGGAATCATTAAGCTTGTTGTGCCAAAGCCAAGGCTTAGTTGATTTAGAGGAAAAAGGTTATGGAATATATTGGATATATTGGCATATATTAGATATATGTTTCGGACTTGGATGTCCACCTACTGGATCTAGGAATTGGATGAGATCCAATTGATCTTAGAGATCTACCTAGATAAGTTTCATACAATTTGTTGGCCAAAGTCAAGATTGTGTGTTATTTAACTAGATCCTAGCCCGCTAGGAAACTAGGTTTCCTGAGTACTCAACAGACGGTTTGAGGCTCGCCGAAAAATAGTGGGAGGCAAGTATTAAATTTGTAATTTCGTTTAGATACTTGCCAATACGCGCTCATTTCATTTTTGTCATTAATTTAAATAAATATATTAGTTGGACTAATATTTAATTGTTGTTTTAATTAAACAGTTGGATTGTATTCAAACTACTTCAATTTATAGTTGATTATATAATTGGATTATAGTAATCAATATATTTGAATTTAACCAATCAAATTATAGTTGATTATATAGTTAGACTATAGTAATCATTATATTCAATAGTACCCGAAATCGTTGATTGGATAGTTGGACTATTGGAATCAAGATAACTGAAAGATTAGCGTTTAGAACATAATCCTGGGGAAAAATGTCCTTAAACGTCTTTAATTTTCAGATTGGGAATAGAACTTCAGGATAGTCCTGGGAACTGAGAAGTTATTCTATTTGATAGAATGACATCTCGGGCCTAAGCCCGGAGTTGAGCGAATAGTAGAGCATGAGCTTTGGAAGACTCATGATGATGATAAATTTAGTGCTCAATCTGTTATGCTTACCGTAATGACTCTTTAATTCCGTCGTCAGAACTAAGGATTAGATCCTTATATTATGATGTTGAAATTAAAGATCTTCATAGATTTATTCTTAGATCTTAGAAGTGTAAATTACAAAAGAAGTTCTTATGCTCGCGTATGTCAGGGGGTACATCTGTCGAGCACTAGGTGTCGCAGATGATTGCTAACATCGATGAGCTAGGTTAGCTGGGCATTACCTACGTGATCGAGACTACCAAAGATTTGATCTTACAGTCTCTACCCGAAAGCTGGGGCAGGTTCATTATGAACCAAGAGTAAACTCTTGGAGAGTTGATGGCTATGCTCAATGAGGCAGAGCCAGAGCTTCTAAAATGGGCAAAGGTAAAATCATCACAGTCTTCTAGGAAGACAAAGGACATATCCCAAGATGTCTGCCTAAACTGTGGCAAATATGGTCACTGGATGCGTGACTACCGTATGGACAAGGCAGACATGAATGAAGTGAAGGCGGGGCAAGGCTCCGGCTTCAAGTATGTTTGTCATAAACATGTTCACTACTAATTTCAAAATTGGATTTTTGATACTAGATGTGGTACATAAATATGTACTGATGTGCGGGATCTGCTGATGAGCAGGAGACTGACTTCAATTGAGATTTACCTGCGAGTCAGAAATGGGACGAAAGTCGCTGTTTTGATCGTAGAAACCTAAGTTTAGGAACTACCCTTTGGGTATGTACTTAAATTAGGAAACTTTTATAATGTACCTAGTTTGACTAGAAACGTTATCTCTATATCTAGTATAACCCGTTGTGGGTATACCTTTATATTTTTGAACACTAAGTGTTTTATTTTATAAAGATGATATTGAGATAAACACATTAGATGTGAATAACAGTATTTATATTTTGAATATAAATGAATCTCAAATATATAACATGACAAACAAATAGCTCAAACTGATTTAATCAGAAGAGACTTATTTGTGGCATTGTTGTCTGGGACACATTAACAAGACTCGTATATCCACACTTTTGAAGAGTGGGTACTAGGACAGATTTGATTCTATTCAAATGATGTCTACGAATCTAGTTTAATTAGGCAAAGTGCCTAAAACTCATTTTACTTGGTAAAAGTGCAAGTTCCACCGATCTGTTAGCCCTCATTCATAGTGACGTAAGTGGGCCCATATCTAGCTAGGTTAGAGGTGGATATGAATACTTCGTAACCTTTACGGATGTGGCATCGCGTTATGGTTATGTATATCTTAATGAAACACAAGTTAGAAACTTTTAGGGTTTCAACTCGAAGTAGACAGACAGATCGACTAAAGTATTAAACCGTCACGGTTAGACCATAGTGGAAAATACTTAAGCAATAAGTTTCTCAATTACTTGAAAGAGTATAGTATTCTTTCACAGTGGACTCCTCCCGGAACATCTCAATTTGACATTGTGTCCGAACAGAGAAACCGAACCTTGTTGGACATAGTAAGGTTAATTATGAGTAGCTCTGAGCTACCATTTTCCTTCTAGGGATATGCATTAAACAGTGCAACACTTATTTTGAATAAGGTTCCATGAAAATTTGTTGGACAGACTTCATATTAGATATGAATAGGAAAAAAACTGGGTTTTCTTATTCCTGATGATTTGGGAATGCTAGGCATATGTTTGGATGATACCAAACTAGAACCCAATTGGATAAGTGCCTAATTTATAATTGGTTATCCTAGGGAAACCAAAGTATAGTACTTATACAACTCACAAGAGAACAATCTAATTGTTGCTCTTCATGCGGTTTTCCTAAGAGGAATACCTATATGCAGTGGTAAGTGGGAGGAAAGTAAAACTCGATGAAAAATGGAGAGTAATATTGTTCTAGGCACCGAGTCCTCACGGAACACAAACAGTTCATCAGGGATGAAAACTGTACCACAATCTTCGAATACACAAGAACCGCGTAAGTCGGAGAGAGTCAGAAAACAACCTGAGAGGTATGGGTTTCTGATCTCACCTCATAAAGATGTCAATCTTATTGAGGAACACGAACCGGCTACGTATGAGGAAGTGGTACAGGGTATCGACTCCCTATTATGGCAAAGTGTCATGATGTCCGAAATGGATTCCATGTATACCAACCAAGTTTGGATACTGGTTGATGTACCGGAAGGCATTATGCCTATTGGTTTTATATGAGTCTTCAAGGAAGACAAACATAGATGGCAACATACAAACGTACTATCGGGATGATTACTTCAATTATTCATCTGATTCGTTCGGATCATACATCGTGGCGATGTGATGATCGAATAAATCATATCAGATGATAACCTTGCAAATCCGCTGACGAAAGCAGTTTCTCAGCAGAAGTTTGAGCGACCCATACATAGTTCAAGTGTAGGACACTTGAGTGATTGGCTATAGGCCAAGTGGGAGATTGTTGGACAATTATGACCCATATCATCACTATTTGTACAGAAGATGGTGTTGTTGTACAAATTAACTATGTGACAAAAGAAATTACTCTTTTATCATTTGTAATTGGATTACCAAGATACATAAATGATAAAAGTCCTTATGATTAGTTTCGGATTGAGATGAGATGATATGAGACAGTATCAATCCACCAAGGTTTAATCATTAAATATCCATAGTCATAGTATTATCGAGACTGGACATCGATAATGTGGAATAGACTAGCATTGCATTTGTGCACGTTGTGGGAGCATAACGGCATAGTTCTCATATATTTAAGTATTGGATACTTATGCAAGTGTGATAGGAGGTTGTGTTTACCGATGGTACAGAAAACAGCTTCGCTCTGGATAGACCCATCGGAATTCCATTGATAGTATGACTATGTGTCTATGGAAGTCCGAATCAGGGTATGTGGTATTTGGTCTTAACCTGAGACTTGCATCGCTAATACTTGTGACAATCAATATACTTTGGTTTTGGTCATCCAGGGCTTTAACAGGTTCTGTGTACACCTCTTCTGGGTATATTGAGAATCGTAGTGTATTGGGTGTTATGTCAAGATGGAAGTATCACTCCAGTCATATGGAGATGATGATCACGCATGATACGGAACTAGTACTCTTTAGTACTGCAGTCATCGGGATAATATGACTAGGTTATGATTATCTGATTATAGAGACTAGTTACATGAGATCCAATATATGTTTCGTACGGGGCAGGCACAATTCCAGCCTCAGGCCATGCATGTGACATCTGATACTGGATCGCAATACGCAATACTACGTATACTACGCCTGATACAGATTATATATTCCTTTAAGAATATTTCTGGAGAATTGGGTAGGCATGGTGCTTTGCTAGAAGCCAACCATGTCTTGTAAATCGGTAAAAATGTAATACTAGGTATGTACGTGTTCGGATAGTCCGACAACCGGATTTACTGCCAACATATCCATGGATCTCATGGGTCGCTTCCCGAAGAGCTTCACCGATGACGTATGACTCGGACATAATTAATCAAGGATTTAGTAGAAGAGAGAGAAAATTAATCTAAGATTAATTGCGGAGAATTTTATCTGGGATAAAGTTCAATTAAAGAGAGAGAACGATTAATTGGAATTAATCGATAAAATAATATATTCGAATATTAAACGAAATTAGATTTCTATGCGGAATTAAAATTAGATTTTAATTCGGGCGAACGAGTTAATTTAGAATTAATTCGCTAACGATGTGAATAGTAATTTTGGTAGGCATAATTATTTAATTAATTTGATTTAATTACGTCGCAACAGAAAATTCGTTAATTCGGAATTAGCGAACCCGAGCCCGGGATGTGTTGCGGGCCCACTCGGATTTTGAATCAAGTGGGGCCCATATGTCACATCACCTAGTCAACTTTATCAACTTTATGTTGATAGAAGTAGATGGGATTTGATGGTTGCTTGTTTCTTACACAAGCATTATTAAAGTTTGATGTGATAATGACTTGTACCAATTTTTGAAAATTGGTAAATGGTATTTGGTTTTAGAAATCAAATTACATAACACACTTTTTTCTCTTTCTTTTTCTCACCATGGCCGAATGGCCTTCTTCATTTTCTCTCCATTTTGGGCATGAACCTAGGGTTCATTCTCTTTGATTTTTGATTCAAAATCATGAATGCTAGCACATCCAAGGAGTCATTCAAATGTGATAGGGAAACCAATCCTTGAGCTTGGAATCAACATTCAAAGCTTGGAGCTTGAAGATCAACAGAAATAGCACAACAAAGGGCTTGGCCGAAAATCAAGGAGGGAAATTTTTTGTGTTCAACGCATCCAAAATCCGATCAAAGTGAGTATTTTCCGCATTCTTACTTTGTTGTATTCACATGTTTCATTGCTTAATTTGATCTGGTTTGACCTAGAAAACCCAACATGGATGTCAAAATGGCTTTGCTCAATGGATTTCTTGATGAAGAAATCTATATGGAACAGCCGGAAGGTTTTGCATCCAGCGAAAACTCGGGTATGGTGTGTAAGCTTAAGAAGTCCATTTATGGACTTAAACAAACTTCATGAAGTTGGAATCTTTGATTCGACAAGATTATTATATCGTCTTGTTTTCTCAAGAATTTGGAAGAATCCTGTGTGTATCAGAAGGCCAGTGGGAGCATGGTCGTATTTTTAGTCCTATATGTTGATGACATCCTAATCATTGGGAATGATATAGGAATGTTACAAAGCGTCAAAGTGTACCTCTGTAATAATTTCTCTATGAAAGACCTGGGAGAAGCTTCCTATATTTTAGGGATAAAACTCTATAGCGATAGACAAATGAGACTGATTGGGTTATCCCAATCAACGTACATAGATAAGATCTTGGAACGGTATAATTTTGGTAACTGTAAGACAGCAAACATACCGTTTAGACATGGGATTCATCTTTCGAAGAAGATGAGTCCACAAACAGAAGATAAGAATGTTAGAATTCTAACCAACCTTATGCTTGTGTTTGGGTAGCATAATGTATGTCATGTTATGTACGATGCCTGATATCAGTTTCTTTGTTAGCGTAACTAGTCGATATCAGTCCAATCCAAGTAATGACCATTGGATGGCCATTAAACATATCCTGAAGTATCTAAAGGTACTAGGCATAAGTTGATAATTATGGAGGAAACGAACTGCAAGTTAACGGGTATACGGATTTCGATTTCCAATCTGATCCCGATGATAGAAAGTCTACATCTGAATTCGTCTTTACCCTTAACAGAGGTGCAGTTTATTGAAAGAGTTCCAAACAGGGGTCAACATCAGATTCTACCACTAAGGCGGAATATATTGCAGCTTCTGAAGCTGCAAATGAGGCTGTGTGGATAAATAATTTTATCACATAATTGGGAGTTTTCCCAAGTATCGAGAATGCGATTTTGTTATACTGTGATAATACTGGAGCCATTGCGTAAGCAAAGGAACCAATGGCGCATCAGAAGTCGAAGCATGCAGAACGAAAGTACCACATCATTCGAGAGATTGTGTCGCGAGGGGATATTATCGTGTGCAAGGTACCGAGTGAAGATAATGTAGCAGACCCGCTGACGAAAGCCATACCTCCGAAGTTGTTTGATAAACACGTAGATTCGATGGGTATTAGATACAATCGATATGGCACTAGAGCAAGTGGGAGATTTCGTTGGGGTTGGTGCTCGGAGCGCCAATTTCCGGTTGTACTTCTTTGAGAATACTACTGTAAAACGTTATTATTATGAATAATATAAGCAGTTTCTGTAATAAAATATATCTTTTAAAATGGTAAAGATGTAAAGACCTTAGAATGACTAGTCATGATGCTGTTGCAAAAAGCGTCGCAACTAACATTGAGTTGTATCATGACGTTGTCATTCTCAGACAGTTCCTGGTCAAGGTTTACACTACTTTGTCAGTATAGTAAACCTGTTGAGACCGGTACATGTCATATACTGGAATATATGATTCTAATGGTTTATAATGAACCATGAGTCTTGGAGACTCGTATAGACGTGTGTGTGTTTATAGCGGATGAACACTGAACGACTCACTGAAGATTCTTAATGGATGGTACACCAACGTCAATAAGAATCTTCTCGGGTTGAGTAGCACTTGTGATTCTTCGACTTGAGATACCATGTGGGCGCATGAGACATCCTCCACACTTAGATGGCAGTCACGTCACCGATCTATTTAGATCAGACCTCCGCCTTTTCGTTGGGTGTGGATAGATCCTCAGGGTGTCATGTGTGTATCGAGATAGGATCTGTCAGTTCTGTGTACAGAGCATAGGTTGTCCATATGATTAGCAATCAGATAAAAAAAACCATGGGCCCGTGGTACATTTAGAAGTCAGTTCTAAGTGTTCTTTTAGAGATTTCTAATAGAGACGTCGACGGGATTGTCCCCATAGAGATTTGACGTTTACATCTATATCTTTGGGATATATCCGGATACCTGTGACAGAGGAATTATACATTTGCCATGACTCGACCTGTATGATTCAGCAAGTTTATCCGTGGTCTTCATAATTTACCGGTGGGTAAATTATGGATACGAAATTGGATTTCGTGACGGATATGTCTGAATTTAGAGAGTCTCACTAATGAAATATACTCGTAGAGCACTAGGGCAACATTTATAAATAATATTGATTATTTATAGAGTCATTTAAAGGTTAAACGAAAAATACATGTGTTGGGATGATGAGTGGTAAATCTATCATTATTTCCCACTCATTTAACCTTATATTTTGTATAGTTTCTTGAGTATTATGAATATATTGATGTGTTTTGTGTTATTTTGTAGATAAATAAAGTTTCAGGACATTCTGCAGGTGATTTGGGCCAAAACAGTGAAAATTGGATGAAAATGACATTTTGGTAATTTCCCGCGTCGCGACGCCAAGACCTTCAGCGTCGCGACTCCTAACATGCGCCGAAGAGTGCTAATGGGCGCCGGGTCCACAAATCAGAATCTGAGAAAAGTTTGACTTTGCTAACGTGCGCCATGTCACGTGTCACCATCACAGCCGATCTGCTAAAATGCGTCGTGCCACGTGTCATCATCATACGGTGCCGACGGTCATCATCGCCACGTGTGCCACGTGTCATTCCATGTCATTGCCACGTCATCAGCCACATCACCAGGTTGACCAAGTCAAACTGCCACCTCAGCGCCACGTCATCATCAGTCAATCAGGAAGTGCCACGTGTCGCAATCATACGGTGCCGACAGTCCATTTCCCACATGTCGCCACATCACCGCCACCTCAGCGCCACGTCAGCATCAATTATTGGCTATCTAATCCTTATCTGACACGTGGCGGATAAGAATCTAGCCGACCAATCAGAAGCCGCCACGTGTCACAATAATTGAGTCTCCAACAACCTCGCCACGTGTCACCTTATCATCTTATCCAGAATCTGCAACCGACAAACCAGAGCGTGCCACGTCGACAGAAGCTGGCGTAGCGACGCCAAAGCCCTCAGCGTCGCGACGCCCGATGCCTATCCGCGCCTTTAAATTGAGCTTGAGATTTCAGTTTTAGATGTACCATTCTCTCTCATCACTTTGATGTAAAGAGAGAGTTTCTCTCTCTAGTTTCTTTTAGTTTTTAGTTTTTTTTTAGTTTTTAGTTTTGTAAATAATTTTAATTACGTTTTGTTAATATAGTAATTTACTTTTTTTTACTTTTTACAGTTTTTACTATTCACCATGAGGAGGTAACTTCCCCAGCTAGGGTGAAAGGTAATTCTTTTACTGTTACTATTTAGATTAATCTCCCTTAAAAATAATATATTCACTATTTAAAATATTGACTTAAAAGGATACCGCCAGATTGGTCGGTTGGTAATTCATTTTAATCTGGTTTAAACCTGACTAATAAAGAATACCGCCAGATTGGTCGGTTGGTAATATTATCACAAGTTTATATATTATTTTATGGGAGATATCTAAAATAGTAAATAGTAAAAGTAATTCCTTTTACCTTAGCATTTTATTTTATTTTACTTTTCAGCTTTTACTTTATGTCTTTTACTTTTAAGTTTTTACTAGCCCTAGTTATGTGTTAGTTATCTGGGGTTGTGATGAATTCTAATATCACCGGTTTATAAGGGGTTATTTTGTAGTTTGGGTAATTTAAAGGTTTACTTATTAAGTCTTAAGCTTAATGCTTCTTGTTGTCTGATCACCAATAAGATTGATGTGGTAAATCTAAAATGAACTAGACATAGGGATTTTAGGTTTCAGCCTTAGACTTAATAGCCCACGATATTCCTTGAGGATAGATAACCATTTAATAGATTTCCTTACAGGATAAACATATACATGTCGGGCGGGGGTAGCCATAATTGGAACTTAAACTTAATGAATCCAGATAATTTGGTTGACATAGACATATGGTTCAATTGGGTTAAACTGGGTATTTGCGTCTGACCATCGACAGAGGCTTTTGCATAATTTAGTGTTCCAGGTTAGTAAACTGATTTATTACACAAACATGAAATAACCACTTCATCTTTTAAATGATATTAGAATGATTCACAACCCTAGATCTTTGTGTCTTTTGTTATTTTCTTTAGTTTTCTTTTGTCTTTTTATTTATTTAGCAATTCTACAATCAATCAAATCAATCAAGTAATCATTCTCTTCTCTCTCAATTAGATATCTGTAAATAAATAGATTCAATAATTAATAACAACAATAGGAATTAAGTCCTCGTGGGATCGATATTTTTATACTACTTGAACGATATGTGCGCTTGCGTTATACGCGTGTGTTACGCCGGTCAAGTTTTTGGCGCCGTTGTCGGGGACTTATTTTTCTTGAGTTATTAATTTGAAGCTATCTAATTTACTTATATCTAATTTTCTTTATTTTTATCTGTAATTTTTATCTTTTTGTTTTCAGGTGATTGAAAAATGGAACATTATTGGGAGATTGAGAGATCATGAGCTTTACTAGAAGATACACCCCAAATCTGGGAGCAACAGTCCGGTTTTTTGAGGCCTGTTGTTCAGCCCAACAATTATCACTGGATGCCAGAACCAAGCAATACCACATTTGCTCAACAAGACGCAATGGGGAGATGTGACATATGTAATGGCAACCACCCTAGAGATTATTGCGAATACAACTACCATCCATGGTGGCAGAGCTATCAAGATCCTTCATGGTATGACGAGCCATCACATTTCACAGAACCACATTTTCCATCTTATCCACCACCCACCTACAATGATCTTCATCAACAATCAGAACCATCAGAGGAAGATCAGTTGCTAAACATGCTCGAAGATATGTTCAAGAAACGAAAAGAAAAGTGGGATACAATGCTTGGAACAAGCCAGAATCAATTGAAAGTATTCAGAGACAATCAAAATTCATTCAGAAGATGACAGATCAAATGAGACAATTCATAGAAAACCAGAACTACATACGTCAAGAACCAGTTTCAGATGACACTGATGAAGCCTTCGAGTACCAATCATTTCACAATGACACTTCAACAGAGGAGGAGGCTGAACAGTATCAACAAACAGAGGTATCAGTTCAGGAGCCCGAACCGGCAAAGTCTCAATTTGACTTTTATTATT
Source organism: Zanthoxylum bungeanum (assembly GCA_019454045.1). Classification (NCBI taxonomy): domain Eukaryota; kingdom Viridiplantae; phylum Streptophyta; class Magnoliopsida; order Sapindales; family Rutaceae; genus Zanthoxylum; species Zanthoxylum bungeanum. The sequence goes on along the minus strand of SKCR01016277.1, from coordinate 26,020 downwards.
CAGATTCTGACGAGGATGAAGCTGATCTATTTGTACCAACTGCACCAACAACGGAGGATCAAACTTTCAATCCTCAAAATGAAGATCTTGGATCATGCTTTACCATGATGTTTGAAGAAGATCTATCTAAACCATCCATTCCAGTCGTATCAGATGATGAAAACCTAATGTCAGAAACATTTTTGCATCCTCAGGTTGACAATTTTGAAGCATGTATTTCACAGATGACAGATGAAGAGCTGAATACAAAAATTTTACAATACATCTGTGAAGAAAATGTGGAGCAAGAAACAGAGCAAATGAATGAGCAAATGTCTGACCTTAATAAAGATCCAGAACATTCAGGAGAAACATCACTGTTTTGGGGAGTACAAATCAAGATATCGCCCAGAAGCTTGACAGAATGGAACTCCCATTCCAAGTCAAGCACCATACGTGACCTCCTGATTTTCTTTCTTTCTTTGAAGGAATCACTGGAGTAAGAAGGAGCAAAAAGGTGGCACAAGCACTAAATGGGACAAAAAATTTCTGCTACCTTACCGTTGCAAGAGACCTTTCAAAAGCAACGCTCACGGGATTGTCTTTAATCAGACATCCAAAACGACGTTGAAACCTCTTTGACATATGGATTTCAGTCACGTCTGGCTAAAGACGAAAAATTTAGCGCTAGCAGGGAGGCAACCCATGCAATTTGTTGTAATTTCTGTTTTCATTTTGTGTATACATGTTGTAGAGTTTTTAATTTTTTGTGTTATTTTTGTAGGGAAAAGCACAAACGGAGCATTTAAGACAGAAGGAATGGTGTTTGGCCATCACAAAGATGAGAAACAATTCATTAGCGATGGCTGAGTAAAGAATTAATTCTGAGACGCATCCTAATGGATTTATATACCAAACGAGTGGCGTATTGCGTACACAATTCCGTTCACTTAATTATTATTTTGATTCACTTTTCTGTTGTAATTATCTTTATTTTCGTAGACAGGATCCAGACTTTTTGACCTTTCACGATTTCATTTTGTTGTTTAGCTAAACAAGCTTCCTATGGAAGATACTAGTGCTTTATATTACTCACCCGTTTCAGGTACTATAATTCAGCTCGTCATTGCACTTTGGAAGGCATCCTGATTTGAGAAAGAAATACATAAAAATGGAAGCCACTTCAAGAAGACGAGTTGAAAACATCTGTGTGTTTTGCGGTAGTAGTGTTGGTACTAAGCCACAATACGTAGAGGCAGCACAGGAATTGGGTCGAGTCTTAGCTGTAAGGAATATGCACTTAATATATGGCGGAGGCAATCTTGGACTTATGGGGATCGTTTCAAAGGCTGTACAGGAAGGAGGCAGTCACGTTTTGGGAATCATCCCAAAACCCTTGGCAGAGGCAAATCTTATTGGATCATCAAACGGAGAGGAACTTATTGTGCCAGGTATGTCTGAACGACTGGTAGAAATGATTAACCGTGATGATGCTTTTATCGCTTTGCCAGGTGGCTTGGGCACATTGGAGGAAATTTTTATAGTTCTATCTTGGGCGAACCTGAACATACACCAGAAACCGCTTAGACTATTTAACGTTGATGGATTTTATGATTTTCTTTGTGTGTTTCTTGATGATGCCCGGAGAAATGGGTTCGTGTCAAAACCTATGAAAGAACTCCTCTATACTGCCAGAACTGCTCCGGATCTAATAGACCAACTTTTAGCCTATGAACCACAAGTTGACCCTATCCTTTCAAACATAAATTGGTCCGAGGACGATCGTGGTAAGAGGCGTAGGATTAATCTGGATCTTAACCTTTAATTTCCTGTAGATTTTCAGCTAACACCAGGTACGACCTTCTTAACTCTCCTTTTATTGTTTAGACATTGGGGACAATGTCTCATTTAGGTTTGGGGGAGGGAATTAGTTGATCAGTACCTTATTTTTAGTTGTGTGTTTTTAATTTTAGGCCAAAAATTTTCGGAAAAAAAAAATTGAAAATTTTTCAAAAATTACAAAAATATTTTGCGTTTTTGTGTTTTTATTTTGACTAAAATGGTAAAATTGGTAAAAGATAGCCGAGTAAGGAGTTTCCACTCCTGAGACGTATCTCAAGCCTATTTTCGAAATAAGTTAATTTTTGTTTATTTCATTTTGAATTATTTAATTTGTAAATTCTCCATAAAACGGACTAAAATGGATCTTCATATGTTCAGTTAGCAGATATTATCAACGTATATAGTAACATACGGACATGAGCTAAAATTGAAAAGTTTGTAATATTCAATACTCTAGTTTAATTGGAGGAAGCATCTCCAAAAAGCAGTGGAGTAAAAAAAAAAAAACGTCTGAGATCCGAGTTATTAAGTCTATAAGGGTGTTTTAACACCTAGTGCCCTAAAACCAACTGGTTTGGGAGTCACTGTCCCAAAGCTCGTTACATGGATCAAATATGCTGCAAAAATATATATATCTGAAGTCTGAGTAATTAAGTTCATAGGGGTGTCTTACATCTGGTGCCCTAAAGCCAACTGGTTGGGAGCCACCGACCCAACATTCGTTACATAGATGGAAGATATTGTATATAAATAAAAAATAGAGAAAAAATCAGAAAAATCAGAAAAATTATTCCATTGCTACCAAAAGGTGTGAAATCTGATAGAATTTTAGGACAAAAATATTACTCTCTTATCAACTGCATTTATGACTGTTGTGGGCAAAAATAAGTTGATTAATATCTTGTTGGCTGTGTATATGAAAAATGGTAAAAATAATCGGAGAATTTACTTATTCTGTAATTTAGAAAGAAACAAAACAACTAGTAACTTGGAGTAGAAGTTTCACCTGATTAGTTACTAACTTCTTTATTCTCTTTTCTCTTGTCTTTTTGCTTTTGTGTGCATTAGTTTCACTACCTTTTTACTTTTATAAAATGTTTGTGGGTAGCATTGATGTAAACCCTCACGAGACTACAACTCGTCCACTAGGGACACCTAGGGGTTTAAAGGCTTGTTGCATACGCTAAATGCAACCGTGATCCCTACGAAAGTGGCTTAGTTAAATTTTATTTTAAAGATGTTTATGTTATTTTATTCTGTGTTTTGCTCGAGGACTAGCAAAATGTTAGGTTTGAGGGTGTGATGAGTGATAAATCTATCACTATTTCTCACTCATTTAACCTTATATTTTGTATAGTTTCTTGAGTATTATGAATATTCTGATGTGTTTTGTGTTTTTTTGTAGATAAATAAAGTTTCAGGACATTCTGGAGGTGATTTGGGCCAAAACAGTGAAAATTGGATGAAAAGGGCATTTTGGTAATTTCCCGCATCGCGACGCCAAGACCTTCAGTGTCGCGACACCTAACATGCGCCGAACAGTGCTAACGTGCACCGGGTCCACAAATCAGAATCTGAGAAAAGTTTGACTTTGCTAACGTGCGTCGTGCCACGTGTCACCATCACATCCGATCTGCTAAAATACGTCGTGCCACGTGTCATCATCCTACGGTGCCGACAGTCATCATCGCCACGTGTGCCACGTGTCATTCCATGTCATTGCCACGTCATCAGCCACATCACCAGGGTAACCAAGTCAAACTGCCACCTCAGCGCCACGTCATCATCAGTCAATCAGGAAGTGCCACGTGTCGTAATCCTACGGTGCCGACAGTCCCTTCCCCACGTGTCGCCACGTCACTGCCACCTCACCGCCACGTCAGCATCAATTATTGGCTATCTAATCCTTATCTGACACGTGACGGATAAGAATCTAGCCGACCAATCAGAAGCCGCCACGTGTCACAATAATTGAGTCTCCAACAACCTCGCCACGTGTCACCTTATCATCTTATCCAGAATCTGCAACCGACGAACCAAGCGTGCCACGTCGACAGAAGCTGGCGTAGCGACGCCCAGCCCTCAGCGTCGCGACGTCCGATGCCTATCCGCGCCTATAAATTGAGCTCGAGATTTCAGTTTTAGATGTACCATTCTCTCTCATCTCTTTGATGTAAAGAGAGAGTTTCTCTCTCTAGTTTCTTTTTTTAGTTTTTAGTTTTTTTTGTTTTTATTTTTGTAAATAAATTTAATTACGTTTTGTTAATTAGTAAATTACTTTTTTTTTTTACTTTTTACAGTTTTTACTATTCACCATGAGGAGGTAACTTCTTCCCCAGCTAGGGTGAAAGGTAATTCTTTTACTGTTACTATTTAGATTAATCTCCCTTAAAAATAATATATTCACTATTTAAAATATTGACTTAAAAGGATACCGCCAGATTGGTCAGTTGGTAATTCATTTTAATCTGGTTTAAACCTGACTAATAAAGAATACCGCCAGATTGGTCGGTTGGTAATATTATCACAAGTTTATATATTATTTTATTGGAGATATCTAAAATAGTAAATAGTAAAAGTAATTCCTTTTACCTTAGCATTTTATTTTATTTTACTTTTTTTTCAGCTTTTACTTTATGTCTTTTACTTTTAAGTTTTTACTAGCCCTAGTTATGTGTTAGTTATCTGGGGTTGTGATGAATTCCTAATATCACCGGTTTATAAGGGGTTATTTTGTAGTTTGGGTAATTTAAAGGTTTACTTATTAAGTCTTAAGCTTAATGCTTCTTGTTGTCTGATCACCAATAAGATTGATGTGGTAAATCTAAAATGAACTAGACATAGGGATTTTAGGTTTCAGCCTTAGACTTAATAGCCCACGATCTTCCTTGAGAATAGATAACCATTTAATAGATTTCCTTACAGGATAGACATATACCTGTCGGGCGGGGGTAGCCATAATTGGAACTTAAACTTATGAATCCATATAATTTGGTTGACATAGACATATGGTTCAATGGGTTAAACTGGGTATTTGCGTCTGACCATCGACAGAGGCTTTTGCATAATTTAGTGTTTCAGGTTAGTAAACTGATTTATTACACAAACATGAAATAACCACTTCATCTTTTAAATGATATTAGAATGATTCACAACCTAGATCTTTGTGTCTTTTGTTATTTTCTTTAGTATTTTCTTTTGTCTTTTTATTTATTTAGCAATTCTACAATCAATCAAATCAATCAAGTAATCATTCTCTTCTCTCTCAATTAGATATCTGTAAATAAATAGATTCAATAATTAATAACAACAATAGAAATTAAGTCCTCCTCGTGGGATCGATATTTTTATACTACTTGAACGATACGTGCGCTTGCGTTATACGCGTGTGTTTACGCCGGTCATGGGACCCGATAGTCTTTTCCTAATTTTTGTGTATTTACATTTAATGTTAGATTAATTCAAATACACATTAATTAATTATCAAATTGAGAATTTGACTAATATCGTAAATATATATGTATTTGATATTTATTGTAAATATAATACATATATTTAATATATTTGTATTTAAATATTAAATATTATTTAATTGTTAAATGATTAAATTAATTAAATATAATTGTTAAAGTTGTGATAAAAGTTGAGTGACTTAAGATGTGTTAACTTAACTTAACAAATTCATTAAAGTGTTAATGATTTTAAAAGACAATGGGCAAGTTGGCTTGAATGAAATAAATTGAAAAATATTAGTATTTTTTTTTTGTGTTGAATTCGGCCAAGGCCTAAAAATGTCTAAGTGTTAGATATTTTTTCATTAACCAAAAATCTTATCGAAAACTCCATTAAAAGAAAACAAAAGAAGCTTGAGAGGAAGAAGAAGAAAGACAAAGACAAAATCAAAGATAACTTGGATTTTAGTAAGTATTTCCAACTTGCCATTAGAGAGAAAAATATTCCTCTTGTTGTTGGCTTCATCTTGTGATGTTCTTATGTTTTTCTATTCTTTATTCTTTTTTTTTGGAGGATTGAAGTTTGAGGATAGGGTTATGCATGTATAAAGATCATAGAATGCTTCTAAGGTGTTAATTAGCATTCTTTTGATGGTTTAAGAAACTAGTTGTCATTCTAGAGTTATTGACCCACTCTTAAATGACTTGGATTGTTCTATAGTTATTTCATTACGGTGAGGCTTGATTGGTGTTGTAGAAACTTGATTGAAGTGTTGGATTTAATTAATTTGGTCTAATTTTTCCAATTTGTTGAAATTGAAAAATTAGGGTTTAAGACCACTTCCAAATTTGGGGCTTTTCATTTATGTTGTGTATTTGGATGTGTATATGATGCATATAAAAATATTGGGTTGATTGGATTTTATCTTAATGTGTTTTGAACATATAAAGTGCAAAATACACACATTAGGAGGCTCTCGGCCTTGGCACAATATTTAGGGATTTTATGTTGCAATTTGTATTTTGATATGTATGACATGTTAAATTCATCTTAGAAATGATTTAGAATTATTTTGAGCAATTTATGACTAAAATGAACAAAATGCAAAATTTTGGGGCAATTCGGTAATTACCAAGAAATTTGATTTCTTGTGTAATTTTTTAGAATTTGATAATTGGATAATTAAATAAATAAGTTTATTTAATTGATCCGAGAAAAAGTTTTGAAATTGGAAAATTTTGATTTTCCACTGTTCCGCTGCGTTACCGGATTTTCGCCATATAACCCCTTCAATAGGAGGTTATGACATGTTAATTATGATACAATGCGTAAATTAATTAACATGGACCTTATACCTAAATTTACAATCGATAACCAACATAAATGTGAGGCATGTGTTGAAGCAAAAATGCATAGAACATCATTCTATTCCATAGAACGAAGTTCTGAACTTTTGGAACTTATACACTCCAATGTGTGTGATATGAATTTTGTGCAAACAAGAGGCGGTAAAAAATATTTTGTCACTTTTATCGATGATAGCACAAGATTCTGTTATGCGTATTTGCTGAGGAGCAAAAATAAAGTTATTGAGAGCTTTATACACACTATAAGAACGAAGTTGAAAATCAACTTTGCAAGAAAATCAAAAGAATCAGGAGTGATAGGGGAGGTGAATATGTGTCACCATTTGTGAATATTGTTCCAATCATGGAATTATTCACAAAACTACTGCTCCTTATTCGCCTCAACAAAACGGGATTGCTGAGCGCAAAAACCGAACGTTGAAGGAAATGATGAACGCCATGTTAACAAGCTCTGGTTTACCCCATAACTTGTGGAGGGAAGCCTTGCTTTCCGCCAACTACGTTCTAAATAAGCTACCTCATAGAAGATTGGACAAGACACCAATGAATTGTGGAAAGGTCACGTACCTTCTTACAAATATCTGAAAGTGTGGGGGTGTCTTGCCAAAGCAATGGTTCCTAAACCTAAGAAGGTTAGAATAAGACCCAAAACTGTTGATTGTATATTCATTGGATATGCTCTCAACAGTAGTGCGTATTGATTCTTGGTACATAAGTCTGAAATTCCTGACATCAATCCAAATATGATAATTGAGTCGAGGAATACTATATTTTTTGAAGAGATATTTCCTTATAAGGAAAGACAAATAATAGAGTCTCTCAAAAGAACTATTGATACTGTCAAAGACAGTGATCAGGTTGACCAAGAGTCAGATTAACATGGAAATGTTGTGGCAATTGAACCTAGACGTAGCAAACAAGCTAGAATGTCTAAGTCATTTAGACCCGATTTTCTGACATACTTGTTAGAAAATGAGCCTCAAAGCTATAAAGAAGCAATTTCTTCATCAGAGACACCTTTATGGAAAGAGGCTATCAATAGTGAGATTGATTCCATCCTACAAAACCATACTTGGGAGTTGGTTGATAATCCTCCAGGTTATAAGCCATTGGGCTACAAATGGATATTCAAACGAAAGATAAAACTGGATGGATCAATAAATAAGTACAATGAAAGACTTGTCATAAAAGGTTATAAACAAAAAGAAGGCCTTGATTATTTTGATACCTATTCACCAGTGACTCGTATCACGTCAATAAGAATGCTCATAGTCATAGCAACTATATTTGGTCTTGGAAATACATCAAATGAATGTAAAGACGGTTTTCTTGAATGGTGAACTAGATGAAGAGATTTACATGGAACAACCAGAAGGTTTCAATGTTCCTAGACAAGAACAGAAGGTATGCAAACTTGTAAAATCCTTATACGGATTAAAACAAGCACTTAAACAATGACATGAAAATTTTGACAAAGAGATATTGTCAAGTGGGTTCAAAATCAATGAGTGTGATAATTGTGTATACACCAAATCAACTCAAAAAGGATATGTCATTGTGTGTCTCTACGTAGACGATATGTTGATAATTGGTAGTAATCATGAGATGATTCAGTCTACCAAGAAAGTATTGACCAGCAAATTTAAGATGAAAGATTTAGGAGTAGCTGATGTTATCTTAGGAATTAAGATCTCGAGAACATCATAAGGTATATATTATCTCAGACTCACTACGGTCGAGAAGATACTTGAGAAATATAATAAAAGAGATCTAAATGTGGCTAGAACTCATGTAGACCTAACTCTTCATTTATCAAGGAATACTGGCTCAAACGTATCACAATTAGAGTATTCGAGAGTCATCGGAAGTCTGATGTAACTCACAAATTGCACACGACCTGATATCGCTCAAGCTGTAAACAGGCTTAGCAGATATACGAGCAATCTAGGACATAACCACTGGAAAGCCATAGTAAGAGTTTTGAGGTATCTAAGAGAAACTTCAAAATATGGTCTGCATTATACGAGATATCCTGCTGTTCTAGAGGGATACAGCGATGCTAATTGGATATCTGATACAATGGATTCCAAATCCATGAGTGGATTTATTTTCACACTTGGTGGTGCAGCCGTGTCATGGAAATCCTCGAGGCAAACATGTATTGCCCGATCTACTTATAGCATTAGAAAAAATGGCGGAAGAAGCGTAATGACTTCGAAATTTCCTAGAGGATATTCCAAATTGGCCCAAACTAGTGCCAGCGATAAGTATACATTGTGATAGTCAATCGGCTATTGGAGAGCCCAAAATACAACAATTATAATGGTAAGTCTCGGCACATAAGCCGCAGACATAATAACATACGACAACAGCTCTCAAGTGACAATTTCGATAGATTATGTCAAATCGAAGGAAAATCTAGCGGATCCACTTACTAAAAGTTTACTTATAGAGCAAGTTGAGAAGTCATCGAGGGGAATGAGCTTGAAGCCTATAAATTAAGAATTGTCACTGTGGAAACCCAATCTAGCTGACTGGAGATCCCAATATCTAGGTTCAAAAGAGACAACTGAAACTTTGTGCAAATTCAAAACAAGCACTGTAGAATTTTATACTTTTTCCCATTCCTGTAATGACACAGAGTGCTATCTGTCAAGGCTAGGATAAGGTAAGGCTTTTAATGATCACTATATTAGGAGAAGAGTCCTAATAGGGGTAAAGACAGATTACTTCTTTATAGTAGATCACCTATTTCAAGTAAGAAGTGAGGCCGCTTCCATGGGAGTTTTTAAAGGCTGAATTCCCTAAAGTACTTGATGAATCCAGGACCAATGTTCATGGCCGAAATGAACACAACCGTAGAACGGGAAATGATCGAAGTGAAGCTGTGTGTTGGCAATTTTCTTGGTTTACACCAACGGCGGAACAGTTCAAGACTATGGGTCACTGATTCACCAAGTAAATCTGATTGTCATTTATTAGGAAAGGTTCAAGGCGAAAGCTACCTATTTCGATGCAGCTTTATTTCACGGAAACTCTCTCAAGTGTCTGCATTGATATTTAGAAAATTATGGGGGATTGTAGTAAATTTCCTAAATATGAAATTTTGCATGCAAATATAAAGGAATATGACTATTAGAGTTGAAAGGCCTCATTGGAGGGTCATGACTCCTAAAGGGGTGTACCCTTTGACATAAGGGTACCTTTAGAAGGCAATCCTCCATGTCTATAAATAAAGGCATAGAGATCTCATTTTATTCATTGATTATTATATACATTCTCTTAGAAAGTCTAAGTTCCTTCCATATTGAGAGAGTTCCACCATTTTTGTCCAAGTTCGTGTTCTTGATTCAATGAGTGCCCCTAAATCAAGAAGTTGCCCAGAATCCTGGGAGAACATTAGCCACAAGATCCGTAGTGCACCGAGGCGGGGCTAATAAGTTCTTAAAGACAGATAATTAATCGACTTGATATTCTTTTCTTTTTCATACACAAATTATTTTCAGGTTTGTCTAAGAACTTTGATTTATCTAATGCATACATTATAGTTGTTACTGATTTTTTATTCTTTTATGAATTATGTATGAATTACAAGACATCCGCCCAATATTGGAGCATTGCTAGTATTTGGCCACATCTTCATGTTCATTATAGGCTGAATATAATTAGTGTAAGCTCTCAAGTAAGTCTCATTGTCGTACCACTTACCTATATAGTTCTTAGGTTCCAATTTCCTATGATGCATTGCACAAATAGCATGTGCACAAGGAATACCCTTCAACCCCCAAAACCTACAAGTACAACTTATATTCCTAAGGTTTATTATGTGACCATATTCACCTTTAACAACCTCAAAATACTTGATTCACCTTCAATAGTGCACTTCCTTGCTTTACTTTTGTTTTTTCAACCACTTTTATAGCCATAGGAGAGAATCACTTATTCAAGTGTCCAAGAATTCTCTCATTACTCTTATCCTATTCATAATTTTTAATTTTTACCATTATCTCCTCAAGTATATCAACATATTTCTCATCATAGCCGACTTTCCCTTCATAATTTAGAGGAGTATTATAAGTCTACAGTGTCTCCATTTTTACAGTCTGCCCATCTTAAGTACACAATTATCAGAGACTATCTCTTCAAATACATTACTATTAGGAGTCGTATAATACAACTTTTCAATTGTTATATACCCAAAATCCCTAATGCAAATCATAAACTCTAGTATAGACAACATATCAAAATCTATGAGAGGAATTAAATCTACTTTCCCACCAATGTACCTAGGGTTTGGGTGCGTCACAAATTGACCCCAATAATATCATCTCAAGTTGATTAAAATGTCTGTCATTTGAAAAACTCACCCCTCGAATAAATTCTAAAACACATATTTTGTAGACAATTAGATTTTTGAGAGAATTTATACATCATCGCACGTGTAATTCATTCCCCCGCACCGATTTATAAATTGTTCTGCCAAATATTACTAAATATCAGAATTAATAAATTTCCATGTGTAATAGGTCATTTTGAAAGGTTAGTTGACGATTCGGTTGGACTAAAAAAATATTTACAGTTAATAATAATATGAATCGAACTCGCAACATACTGCAGTTGAAATGATAATCACATTACCGCAACCAAAAAACTGAAGAAAACGTTAAAATCGGGGTGACACAAATTATCTTTGTTAAACGAGAGAAATTATCTTCATATAAATAAAGATTTTGGTGAAGTAGCTCTGTCAAAATTCCCAAGCAGCGGCAATGGCGACAACAATGAGTTTCATGTTCAGACCCATCTGCATATCCACAATCCTCGCAAAATATTCACTTCGCAAACCCCACTTCACTTCTATCCCCATCCCTTCTTTCTTCTGCTCTCACTCTTTCAACTCCTCTCTCACACCCACAACCACTAAAGCCTTCACCCCAACTCTCTCTTTCCCTCGACTACAAGACCAACAAGAGCCACAGCCAGAGCCAGTTATTGAAAATGAAATTAAAGATTCTGAAACTGAGGAAGAAGACAAAACAGAGGAAAAGAAGACTGTTACTGTTAGTAGTGAGGCAGAGAAGAAGTTACCATTACCGTTACCAAATTTGACGGTGAAGGAGAAGAAAGATTTGGCTTCTTATGGCCACAGTTTGGGGAAGAAGTTGAAAGGTCAGTTGGTGGGCAAGAGTGGTGTTACTGATGGTGTTGTGGCTTCTTTTATTGAGACTCTTGAGGCCAACGAGCTTTTAAAGGTTTGCTCATTTCATTCTATGGTTATTTTGTTTTTGGTTTTATAAAGTTGCAGACTTGCGGTTCAATTATTTAATTCACTCCACTTCATGTGTGCCTTTGCCCTTTAATTTTGTGGGAATTAGCTGGTTCTTAGCACATTGATTTGTAATTTGTTATTGAAGATTTTAGACTAGTGGCTTTGAATATGAATTTTTACAGTTGCATAAGTGGAAGCTGTTGGGTTACTTGCTTCGCAGCTAGGGAGGACCAAAAAGGGTGAAATAGATTGGTAATTTAAGTTTGAGTCTGTTTATTTGGCACTAAGATTGTGGCTGTAGGATTCAATATTCTGAGTTGTGTGCTCCTGGGTAAAGCTCAAAAGTTCTAATATTAGATTTGTTAATTAAGATTAGAATGTATTTCGTGTCATAGAATATTAGTCCTCAAAACTAGTAAAAAGTCTCATTTTCAATTTAGTAGAGAATCAATGAGGCTGGTTGAAATATAGAATTTGTTCGGCCAATTTTGGTAATCATGAAATGTGTGAGTTAGTCTACATGTCCAACCATCAAAATTGTAGAGTTTTTGGTTTCTAGAACAGGTGTGTTTGCTTGCTTTATTTTTGGATACTTCTGCTATGCTGCTTGATAGAATAATTTGGTTCTGTGGGTGACAGAGGTGCCACATATGATGCTTGTACTTTGGAGAGTTGCGCAAAGCTAATAATTCTGCTTAAACTAACATCTCTTTGCATTGTCTGTGCTGCTATGTCGGTTTTGATTCCACCTTATCTTCTAATTGTCTGTAACTGCGTTAAATTGCTGTATGCCATCTCGTTGTACGAGTGAAGAACTGAGAGCTATTTGATGTGCAAAGCTAACAATTACTGTTAACTTATATGATCTGAATAGATTAAAATTCACGGGACCTGTCCTGGGGAGCTAGAAGATGTGGTGAAGCAATTGGAGGAAGCAACTGGTTCTGTGGTGGTTGGTCAAATTGGTAGGACCGTCATTATATACAGGCCACCTAGCCTCACGAAAATGAAGTTAGAAGAGAAGAAGAGACAAGCTCGTAGAGTTTATGTGAGAAAAGAATCAAAATTGAAGCCCTTATTGCTGGTAGAGAACAAAAAGGAGAAAAGCTAATTTCAGAGTTCAATTTGACATACTTTTGTGTTGCAGAAAATAATAGTTACTTATATTGTGATTTCTCTTAACAGTCATTTTAATGGGTGCATGCAGAAGAAAGCAGAAGTAGCACGACAATCTGGACGTGGACGTAGGGGAAGTAGCCGGTTCTCATCTCCTTCCTCTGATTAGCTACCATGGAACCTTGTCAAGGATAGCCCTGCAGGTGCTTCCATATGGATCTCTAGCTCTACTCATCCAAGGCATTTGTTAAATTTTATAAGAAGCTGAATGTGTGAATAATAATCCTGGAGTGCTGGCGGTGAATCTGAGTTCAAATGAAGAAGCTGTGATCAGGGAGGCGATTTGTTTCTTTTTTATCTTTTCCTAATGGAATGTTCTATGTTGCATGTGGCCAACCCTAAAAATCATCTGTTTTGTCAATCTTAGCATGTTTCGTGGACAGTGAGGCAGCTTTTGAGGAAGTTTGATTTTGTTGAGTATGTTCACTTTGTGGTTGCTTGCTTATGAACTGTGAGGAGAATAGTCCACAACTTTGCACATGGTTGTCGTCTTCATTCTTGCTCACTCTTAGATAATTCCATGAATTTTGTATTAATTGAATTTTTTTTTTTTTTTTTTTTATGATGTTATTTTGCAGTGTTAATTCTTTATCTGTATATTTGACTCTTTCGCATTCGTTAAGATTGCATTTGCCTATGGTTCACCTATGAGTATCCAAATAGGATTTGGAGGGAATGAATAAATTATATGAAGTCTTGAAACATATTATGAATGCAGACAAGGGCTTCAACATCGGTATACTCTGTTCTGAAAATCTAACATTCTAAATGTTAAACATTGCTGAAATAATAGGTCAGTTGTTCTCAATTGCTCATAATGTTTAACAAATGTTAGTTTACTTGGTCAAAATACCCTTATTTTATATAGATCTGAATAAAGAATTTATGTAATTATTAGCCTTCTGGTCTATATATATCAACCTACGGGCTTTATTCTCACATCTTCAGATATACTTTTATCAGTCTACAGATCTTGTTCTCATCCCTATTAAGGCATAATCAATGGTGATCCGTCAAATGAAAGCTAGTCTCTATAAAAGTGATAAGAGCGTTCAGATTCTCTTATTCTTTATAATGAAATAATATATTATAATATATATAAATAAGTGATTTAAACTTTCATTAAACTTATAAATGAAAACATTACTGATCACAAAAATAAAGCTCCAGGCCAAATGTTTAAAATTCGAAACCATAGGATTGGGGGAGGTAAAAGAGTACCATACAATTAGAGTAATTGATCCAGCAAGTATGATACACCATTAAGAACATATTGTACAGATACTTATAGCTTGTGCATCAAGGAATTATAACATCACCAACTTTGGCAGCTACGACACTCAGTCATTTAATGCAGTAATTCGTCTAATTCACAGGTGAGAAGTATGAAATCAAGTTCTCAGCAGAGACTGGAACTAAGCAGGTTTTAGCATCTCTAGTTGATGTTGGCTTGCATTTTCGGAGTGAAGTATACCATTAGGAGAAAGAGTGCGTTGGAGAGCAAGGAAAAATCGAGCCTGAGGGTATTAAAAAGTTCACATTCTGCTTAGTTGTTAACTTTCTGGCAAAATTAAAAAAAAAAAAAAAATTGCAGAGGGTGTTAGACTTACCCACTGAAATCCTACAAGCGTGTACCAGCAGCCAGGCAAACCGTATCCTTTTCTGCTCACAAGCTGGTAAAAAGTTCAAACAGGGGAAAGATTATTAGTTGATAAATAGACTACTTTTGGTATATATGCTAGAGGAATGAAATTTATCCCTACCAGTAGTACTAGAGCTCCCACTGAAAAACAACCACTCATGGATAAACTACTGAATTTTAGCTCTCGTCCAGCCTGCACGAAGAAACAGATATTTGGCATTAACATACTGAATTATTGATTAATTTCCACTGGAGCGATCCAATTCAATAGGCACAACAACAATAAAATAAGTTTAATCAAGCATACCAACAATGTTCCCTCAAGACTTAGAATAGCCGGTGTCACAATTAATGCCACAAAGTATGCTATCAGTACTTTGTGCATCTGCATGGGCAACAAGAAAATATACTTAGCAGAGTCAAGTTACTAATTTCACAATTAATGCCATCCGTTCTCTCCACCTTCGAATAAAAGTTCATATATGATTGACAATTAAAGTGGGGACAGAAGATTTTGTTCAAATTAATTAGCGTTCTGAATCAGTTGGATCCAAATCTTGTACATTATAAAATGGAGCGATAACATATATTTGGTCCAAATTGGTCTGCTTAAAAAAGTATTCAATGTTCAATATATTATTTAGAAACAGTTCTTCTACCGGGCACTTTTCAGATTTTCACTTGTGCTGAATATATTTTGTTGCAAAGCCGCAATGCAATGATTGCATGAAAGTGATTGCTACTCATGGCAGACTAGTACACACACTAATGTAATAAATTATAATGCCAATGCTAGATTTTGGGTATAGAAATGCCTTCAGTAGTTCAAAAAGAAAGAACTAACCTCTTGTATGATCACCTTATCATGCGTAAAGATATTGGGGAACAACCAAGGAATAGATGTTCCAACAACTGCTAACACCACTCCGAGTACAGCACCAATGATTACAAGTGACTTTAGCATCATTCGCGCCTGTTAGACATCATAAACCTTATTGAAGATTGAATAAACAAAAATTCTAGTAAAAGCAGATCTGGCAACAGAAAGTGTCTACCAAGTATTTCATCCGCAGTCTACAAGGGGAGTTGAAGGTGTCATATGCCGAAATAGGAATACCAGTTTATAGTATTATAAATGCCTAGAAATATCAGAATAGTAAAACAGAAACATAGCTAAACTCTTATGAATGTGGAAAATCTACCAAATTTATTGATTAGAATAGGAATTCATTGTCGAGTAATTGATAATTTTGGTAAATCAAACAACAATTCCTTTTGATCAAACCGCATAGTTCCATTTGTTGCTTGTGCATCTCATTTTAATTTATTTCAACGTAGTATAAATATCGTATAAAACAAAACACTCTTGCATTCACCTCGCTTCAGACTTGTAACACTCGTCTAAATAAAAGGAATCCAAAGAAAGTTCGTTTGACATGTTGTTTATATACCCCTAGTAGAATGCATGGAAACTGGTCCTGATTTTCAGAACTACTAACCTTCTCCAAACTCCGATTTCTTCCCCATAAGAACTCAGGCAAAAATGATTGCGCAGCTTGAAAGAGAGGCTCACCCCATACTGTACACATCAGGAATGTTTGAATCAAGACCTGCGTGGATGGTAAGTCACTAATTTGTCAATATTAATGACCACAACAGCTCGCAGGTACCCAGCAGAAGGAGAAGACTAACTAACCTGATGAGCAGCCAAGGTGACTGTTCCCATTGATGTAGCAAAATATGTAAGGAGAGCGAAGAAAGCTACCTAGGATACAAAAAGGACTCAAATGCAAAGAAATAATCAATTGTTAACAATAAAGGTCTAAGATCAGGTAAAATGTAACAAACATTTGACATCATCATTAAAAACGCTGGAGCAGCAAGCTCAAATATTGCTAGCAGGTCACTGGGTGATGGAATGGAGATCGCAAATGCATTATATCCTTTCTTGTTTAGATTAATTAGCATCATATAAGCTGCAATCACCTGGAATGCATTCTGTCAGTGGTGGTACCAAAAGAATACAAAAATAAAATAAAAGAAATAAATAAATAAGGGCATTTTTTTATTTGGTTAAAGATCAACAAAGATTACAAAGAATAAAAATCCAACCACAGGAATAACAATAAAATGACTCAGCTTACTTGTGACACCATTGTTGCCCATGCCGCCCCTTCTATACCAAAGCCTAAAAAGCTGCAGAGAACTATATCACCAATGCCATTTACAGCACTGGCAACCGCCAAAGCCTTCAAAGGTCCCCAGGAATCTTTCATGCCAAGACTAAGAATCATAAAGAGAAAAATTATGAATTTAAAGTCTGCTGGGTGAAGTTTCTGGTCAGATGAACATAGAAGAAAAACCAGGCTGACACAGAAAATGGACATTAGCATTGATATTAGAGGGCTATAGAGTATTTGGCATCAATGGGAAGTAGCTAATTAAAACATCCAGAATAAAGTGATGCTAGAAAAAAAAAAAACTTGTAATGATATATGTGCTTATGCGACTGAATCTTTCGCTCTTGGCTTTACCATGTGTAGGCAGGGAGCTTTAATTCAGTTGATAATAAAAGTGAATTGACTATCTTTTTACCTTGCACTTTGAGCAACCCAGCCAATAAGAACTGCGGGCCACGCTAGACTTCGTATCTATTAACAGAAAATATTTTCTTCTGTTAAAAATATCATATAAGAAATCAAGCAGAGGAGAATGTCAAAAATTGAAATGGAGGATAAAGAACCATTTCAATTACTAGCCAAGGAAGATATCAGTTAATTAAAGAAAAGTATATCCCACAACCAGACAAAACTAAAATCAGAAAAATGACAAATTGGAAGCAAGATTTCAGGGAAAATTGTGTTCATTGAGATTTTCTATTACTTAAAATGAATACTTAACAAGCTCTATCCAAGAAAGCAAATGTGTTAAAGTGTATTGAAAAGCAAATAAACCTGAACATATGTGTTTGCTGCCGGTAGAATATGCACATTGTTTGACCCCATAAAAGCTGAATAAAAGCAAGAATAGACAATTACTCAGATACTCGATGGCCTCTTCCCTTGTAGATTCTCATTATCTATTATGTGGTGTTAGATTTTGTAGCAAAATCCTAAGACAATTGAACATCCATTGTCCATACATGGGGGGGAACAATGAGAAAAAAAGCTTTATCAGTTTCTATCACCTTTTAGTGCCCGCATTCCGAAAATTTTTGAAAATATAAGCATTGAGAAGCCACAAGCCAAACCAACAAAGAGCAAGACAGAAATTTGGTACTGTACTTCATTTTTATCCTGCACCAGTGCTGCCAGGTCAAATGCAGCTCAATACATGAAAAGCCCAATGTAACCAACATGAAATGGTTTTATCACTCAAGAAAACAAATGATGGACGGTGCAACACAAAATAAAAAAAGACAAAGCAAGGATGATGCAGTATATCATGTTGGTATAATTACCATGATACAACATTAGCGAGTAAGGTATCGCACTCAACAAATGGAGTCATGCTATCCTTCAATGCAAGAAATAACAAGGACTTCCGGAAATGATATTGTCAATTCTAGTAGCATATACTACAACGCTACATAAAACCAAATAACCCTAATGAAATTCAAAAAGCATCCTAGTTCACCTAAAATCTATTTAGGTTTCAATTACAGTCGATGTTCTAAAACGCGATAGGTGCTAGTCGGGCGGTAGCCCAGCGCCTAGGCGACAACTCCTAGGCTAGTAGAGAATTCAAAATTAGGGTTTTAGGTCATTTTGGATAGTTCCAATTTTGGGAAAATTTGGACAAATTGATCATGGGTGATACGGAAGGCTTCTAGATGGTTAATTTGATGAGAAACCAACAAAAAGTGAAGCAATTAGGGGTTTTCCAGAAATTAGGGTTTAGTGTAATTTGGGGCTTTTTGAATTTTATGATATAGAGTTGGTTTTATTAAATTAGGGTTAGGATTAAGGTTAGGGTGTAAAAACCAGCGCCTTCAGGGTTAGCAATTCAAATTTCAGCGATGGTCGACGATGGCCTTTGGCAAAGAAATTTCTCCAGAATGGACATAAACCACCACCCATTCCAACCCATGCATAGCCCCAACAATTTGGGCAAGGTGCGGCCAACCTAGGCTGCCAAGCAAAAATGCATCGCTTAGGCAGCATGTTTTAAAACTGATTGCAGTAGAGGCTCCATACAAATATAGCATATTTGCATGTCAACATTCCATAAACTATGCCCGATGTACATCAAAGTTGTCCTTAACAACACACATGTTTATAATTCCAGTGTCTTCTAATGACTTTTATTAAACATTTGAGATTAGATCTGACAAAAATAAACTACTGCATATACTGTCAAAATAACACTTTATTCTTAAGGAAAAAAAAAATACTCAAATCATACTTAAAACCTGACCTGTCTGGGGAGCGAAGTGGCAACCATATTTGAAGTTGCAATAGAGAGAAACATAAAAATATAGCTCATGTCATCACACAAAACAGTTGCAGGGCCTGCCCATAAAGCACAATCAAACACAAATCTACAGTCACTTTACCAAGTTGCAAAATAAAGGGGAAAAAAATGCAATTTTCAAACAAATAAATAATTTACTTCATGTAGATGAATTACAGTGACAATTAAAAAAACAACAATAACAAATTTTAGAATTTTAAAAACATTTTTCTTGCTTTTTTACATTTTCCCAGTAACCAAACAGGAAATGAAGATCAAGCAAAAATGTAAGGTAATACCCAAAGCAGCAAGCTCAAGAGAGCTTCCTTGACCAATAACAGCAGTGTCAATGAGACTCATTAATGGCCCACAAATCCAAAGCCCTGTGGCTGGTCCTGAAAACTTCACTATCTCTTGTATTTGATTCCATATACTTTGATCAGCCAATCCCTCCGTCTTTACATCCACAGCTTTCTCTTCCTCTTTTGACAAAGAAAGTGAAGCATCAGTACTATCATTTTTACTTGCAAATTCTTGGCTTGAGCTAACGCAAGCTGTTATAAATCTTTTGAGATGACCTTTGGGTGCAAAAAAGCATAGTTTCGAAAGTAAAAGAGAGCTGTGCAAACGGGGGGTTGTTGAAATGAGAAATGGCTTGCTGCAAGGGGTTAAAGCTGGAGAAAGTAGTTTCAAGTTGGAGTTTGGTGAAGAAACAAAATGGTTAGCTAAAGTATTGACTAGCATTCTTTTTAGAAAATTTAAAATGGAGAGTGAATCAAGAAAAACAGAGAAAGGATCTTAAGATTGAAAACAACTGTTGGGGAGCGGAGTGTGTGGCCTGTAACTTTTAAGCAAGTTCTTGAATCTGGAGTGAGAACTTGAACGGGGTCTTAATTATTGTATTTGTTTACCGCTGTTTTTTTCGTTTAAGGTCCGTTTGGTTCAACGAAAGGGAGGGGAGTGGAGAGATTTTAATTAAATATATGTTTAGTTCAAATGAGGGGAGGGGAGGGGAGAGTTTTTAATTAAATATAGGTAAAAATGTAAAAGTGACCCTCTAACTTTCATGTTTTTCATTTAAGTCCGTTAACTTTCAGTTTTTTCAATTCAGTCCTCTACTTTCAATTTTTGTCAATTTAAGGCTTCGTTATAAATTCATCAATGTTGCTGTCACAAATAACGGCAACAGCAAATAAAAAACGTACTTTACTTGTTATTTAATTAATACCCTAAATTAGAAAATATAGGTAGACAGAGGAAGCTAGAGCAAAGTAAATGTACTCTGCTTGCATCTTCGAGCTATTTTTTTTGTCAAAAACACATATCCCAAGTTCAATATGACTTTTTGTCAAAAAATTATAAAAATTATAACTAGTGCTAGTAACGAAGATATGTATTTATTATAAGAGATTAAGATAATCAAATGTTTTACCTACTATATTTAGACTCGAATCGAATGATTCGATTGTGTTATTTCCAATCCTTCAAAAAAAAACACGAGACGATACATTTTATACTGCAGTTTATCAGTGGACCCTAGCGACGAGTGTGGAAAATAATTATACGTAACTTATTTAACAAAAACTTAATGGTTAGACATTACAATACATGCAATTGCACAGAATCAAAAATATTGGTTTTCATCAAATGTAATGTCACATCATCCGAGAATGCCATCATGCCACTCAAAAGATGGAGAAAATCTACCATACAACGGAGATATATTTTAGTAAATGACGTCAAATGTGATACCGCGTTGCATGATAGATTTTCTCCATCTTTTGATTCGATGGAGAATAACACAATCGAATCATTCGATTCGAGTCTAAATATAGTAGGTAAAATATTTGATTATCTTAATCTCTTATAAAAAAACACATAGCTTTGTTACTAGGACTAATTATAATTTTTATAATTTTTTGACAAAAAGTCATATTGAACTTGGGATATGTGTTTTTGACAAAAATAGCTCGAAGATGCAAGCATAGTACGTTTATTTTGCTTTAGCTTCCTCTGTCTACCTATATTTTCTAATTAAATAACAAGCAAAATACGTTTACTTTGCTGTTGCCGTTATTTGTAACGGCAACAGTGATGAATTTATAACGGAGCTTTGAATTGACAAAAATTGAAAGTTAGAGGACTGAATTGACAAAACTGAAAGTTAACGGACTTAAATGAAAAAACATGAAAGTTAGAGGGTCACTTTTATATTTTTGCCTTAAATATATGTTTGGTTCGAGAAGGGATGTGAGAGATTTTAAAACTAATTTACTATTTTATCCTTATAGCCTGTTAGAAATAAAATAAACAATATACGCTTATATTATCTTTGAATTAAACAAATAATAAAATTAAAATTAAAAGCTCTACATATATAATACATGTTATTAAAAATAAAATTAAAACAAGCATCAAACTAGTAGCTAGGTTTTGAAATAGATGAATAGATAAAGAAACACTGTAAAATATCCAAGTTTATAACATAAATTACTAAAATGATTAAGTTCAGATAATACGCAAAATGTTAATAAGGTTTCAGTAAAATAACAACCATTAAGCTCAAGTCTTTAATCAAATGCATCATCTCTCTTAAGAGTCAAAGACCATTTGCATGATCACTGCCTTACGTGCTTCCGCTGGACATTGAAGAATTATTCTAAGTTTGTCAGCATCTTTCATTAAAGAGCAATAGATCTTAGGCAATGAGTTTGTATCACATCCACAATCCTTGATTAAATTCCAAGCTTCTTCCCCAGAAATTGGAGGCAGCTCATAGTTATGGCGTTCTCTCATTATTTCATTTCCTTCTCTTATTGCTGCATTCCATTCTCTCAAAGCCTCTGCAACCACATGCATTGTCTCTTTAAGTTCAACAAATTCATTATTTTTGTCTTTGTTGGCCACTCTAGATTTCTTCTTTTTACTGCCATCATTTGATGTGGGTGAAAGATCTTGTGATTGCATTCCATTATCAAAATAAGTATCAAAGCTCTCTAAATGCACCTCATTCCGAGAGATACTATTATCAATGTCATTAATAGATTTAATGAAGTCTTGCTCTATAGTAGAATGCCATTGTTTTCTTGTCTCCTTTCCAGTCCCACCTTCATCTCCATTAGCTCTATTATACCCGTACAGTTTCACCATCTTCTCATAATTTGGAATTGGGACATTTTTCCAATATGCTGCTTTTGGTTTTGACTGAAAAAGGTAAATTTTACATAAGTTAATCAAGTATTGATTAGTGACATATTATAAATTATAAAATCTAAGAATTTTACCTCAATTAGAGCATCCCAAACTTCTGGCTCAGCATCCCACAAATGAGTATATGGATTCCAAGCAAACCCACTCATACCATTTTTAAAAATATCATAAGCATCAGTAAAGTTTTTTTTTTTTCAATTTTCCAACGATTTTTTACCCTCTCCTTGTCAACTTTCTTCCCAAATAATGCACTCAACTCAACCACAATGTTTTCATATGCAGTTGTAGTGAAGGTACCATTGACTTTGTTACCTTTTTCATATTCGTGCATGAAAGCATCAATAAGAGCATCGTCCATGGCTCTAGACCAAGTCAAGTTCTCCTTACCATTGTTTGTTGGTAATTGCCTTTTGGGTGCCATGCTACTATATTTATAAATTATAACTTAACAAAATTAATAAAATGAGATAATAAACATGTTTCATTTCAAAAACATCAACATTACAAACTCAAATCCAACACACATCAATGTAAAATAGACATTCATGTAATAAATACAAGTGCAAAACATTTAGCCCAAACTATCATCTTGATAATTTATCCACATTTGATTTGCTAGACTATCTCTTATAAGCTCACCCCGAGCAACCTCATCACTGTCACTTCTCGAAGCTTGATTATTTTCGTGAGATACATTTTGATTTGCAAGTTCAGCATCTACTTCAGCTATAAGGTCTTCATCTGGGTCTATGCTCATTAAATAATTGTGAAGAATGCAACATGCAAAAATGATCATTTTTTGAGCTTTGACTCCATAAGTGGGCTCTGTTGAATTAGATAAAATCACAAATCTTTTTTTAACACCCCAAAGGCTCTTTTAATTGCATTGCGCAATGACGCATGTCGAAGATTAAATAATTCTTTAGAATTTATGGGTGGATTTCTTGCCGAGTACTCTTTCAGATGATATTGAACTCCTCTATAAGGTGTAATAAGCCCACTTGTCAACATGAAGCCAACATCAAGAAGGTAATATTTTCCTATAATCAATATAAATAATCAATGTGATAGATTGAAAAATGAGAAAATGAAGAATTTTAATGTATTATGAGTTCTTAATTACCTTGAGGAATTTTAAGTCTATCTTCTCGTGTTAATGCATTCTTTATAATTCTTGAGTCAGAGGCAATGCCTTCCCATCCAGCGAGCACATAAGTAAACTTTAAATCAAATGTGCACGTTGCTAACACATTTTGTGTTGGGTAGTCTTTCCTACCACGATACCGAGGAGCATCTCTTGAAGATACTTTGACACGTATTTGTGTCCCATCTATGGCACCAATACAATCCTGACACAATGTATTTATATTAATATAATCTAAGTAGATCATGCTAACGTTTGAGTGTAGGGTGACTTAATGATAAAAAAATTACCTTAAAATATGGGTAGAATCTACTACTCTATGAATTTCAGTAGGGACTGTTGAGCCATCGGGTTGTACAAGGAATTTTTCTTCCAATTCAAGAATAGCTCTCAACACTTTATGAAGATGACGACTAATTGTCTCACCAGAACGATGAAACCAAAAGTTGACTTCACAATTATTAGCATTATGTGTCAATATGTAAATTGATTTTGCAACTTGTTCTTCCACACTTGACCATTGTGTTGGTTGTAAGCCACCCTCTCTTTCTAGCATATCACATAATGTTAAGAAAGCTTCCGGACCCATTCTTAATATATTTCTACTAGTTTCACTATTTCTAATTCGACCCATTATTTCTTCACGCACTCTTTCTCTTTCGGAGCTCATAATATAACTCAATTTTCTCTTACGAGATATCTGAATAACATAACAATAAACAAAGCACACATGAGTTGAGTTATAGCTCTTCGGCGTAAATCAAACCATCTATTGACGATAATTTTCCAATCTTGATGATCCATCTAAAATAATAAAAAATTTATAAAATTAAAATAGAATTTTTGTATGGTTCAAAAAATAAACAACATATGCTATACACAAGAAAATACACATCTTAACCAAATAATGAAGATAAAATTATGCATGCAGCTTACATAATTAAATAATTAATATAAAATGATCCATAAATTAAATCAATTTTTAAGCAAAAAAACAAAATCAAACCTAGCAAAATTCAGAAAACACTCAAAACCCCACAAAATTAAATCATCAAACACCAACCCAAAAAAAAAATGAAGCCACAATCCAAAATTTAATCGTAAAAAAAACATGACAATTGGAGCCTTCAAAAAGAATGAAGAAAATATGACATACCTGAGTGGTGAGTGGAAGAAGCACGTAACTGGGAAAAAAGAAGAAGCAAAGACTAGGGTTTGAGTACATAATGATTAAATATAAGAGAGATTTATAATTAAGATAATTTAGGATTTTTAATATATAAGTATGGATAATTTAGTCATTACATTTAAAATTTTAATTCTTCACTTTCTCTCCCCTCCAAAACCCCCCACTTTTGGAGGGGAGCTAAAATTGGCTTAGGAGAGATTTTGCTCCCCTCCCCTCCCCGCCCCTCCCCTCCAAAAAATTGAACCAAACAAACATAATTTAAAATAATCCCTCCCCTCCCCTCCCTTCCCCTCCAAAACCCCCCAACCAAACACACCCTAAGGATAATTCAGGAAAAATAACACCTCAAACAAACTTTCATCAATTATGTATTTATTTAATTTATTGGGATTTAACGTGGTTCGGCGGAATGGATCCAACCTACGTCCACGGCCATAAAAGAAAAGAAACTTTTTATTACTGGCTTGGGTATGATCGACCTCTTTTATTTCTCTAACTCGGGGTTCTTCTCTCTCTATTATAATTTACAAGTATTTTTGAGTAAAATTGCTCAATACTCTACAATGAATTCTCTATCCCCTTATATACTAAGTCTGATTACACTGTTACGCTATTTTCGTGACGTCAGCCACGTTGCTAAGCCATTATTACTTAGGTACTCTTCCCCAAATACCCTACGGATTATAGCCCAGCCGTCTGACACCCTTACGACCTGTCATCTGAATTTCATTAAATTATCCATACTTGGTACTTGTTACAAACTTATTCCCACATGCCAACTGGTGTTATAACTGCTCTATTGCGATAGCGTATGCCAGAAGATAATCCAATGGCCCACTTCTGTCACATTCGATCTTTTGGAAGATACGAGTTCTCATACAGGGCTTACGTCATCTAGGCTTGAATGTAACACCCTCATCTCGACCTGACTTATCGGGTCGGGAAACTGAAGTAGCCGTTGAACTACCAGGTTGGGTCATTAATTTTTCTCTGGTCTAGAGATGGCAACCAGACCCGGACCCGGACGACCCGGGTCCGGAATTAAAAAATTCGGACTCGGGTCTTTAAAATAAGACCCGAGATCAAGCGGGTCTGGACCAGGTAGACCCGGGTTCGGAAAAAAAAATAGATTATAATAAAAAATATAAAATATTATGCATATATTATATATAATAGAATATAATAAAAAATTAAAAGAATTGAAATAAGACTAATAAAATTGATAAAATACAAATATAAATATAAAATAATACAATTAAAATTTAAAAAAAATTAAAAAAATTAAAAAAAAAAAAGG